>JBCAUI010013013.1:0-22115 GCA_038406195.1 Haplosyllis anthogorgicola | reverse complement strand
TATGACACTTGGTCAAATACTATAAATTTCAATATCCTTCAGGTCCAAAATCATTCATCAAGCTGATGATGACAGTGTGATACTGTCGAAAAGTACTTTCTTGAATAAGAAAATAAATCTCGGATTGACATGAATTCTTCTACTAATGAGGCAGTAATTGCAATAAATGATTTCGAAAAATAATCTGTGATACTCCTGAATCATTTTCAATGCCACATGGAGAGAAACAGCATTTTCTACATAAACAGTTTGGTATCGACAGAGTTTCCTATCTCCCTTTGGTTTAGAGCTGCTCCCTGTCCTAAGTTATGGTGTGGAAGGTCTTTCTCTTTTGCTTTACCGTAATTCACCTGTCAGAACCAGCTTTACAAGGTGATGTCTGCTCTGGAGATAGTATTGACCATGATTGCGGTTGGTGCCCAGATCTTTAAGAAGCAGGCAGGTTTTCTCTTTCCCCTTTTGGCAGTAAGAAGAGTCTATGCTTTCAGTCACATCACCTCCTGCCAATAGCAGTTGAGCACTTTTGGCCATGTGAAAAAGACAGTAAATGATTGACTATGCCTTCTTTTGATCTTCAATGTTTTCTGCCTTAGAGCAGTGAAAAGGGAATTGTGGCATTAGGAAAGAATAGTCTGTTTTAAGTTTCAACGTATTTGGCAAAGTTCATGTAATCATCTTCGTTGCGTATAAATTTTGTGCAAAATTGGGCAACTTTCAAAAATTGTGAAAAAATTTCATCTAAAATGTGTAATTCATTGCAGGAAAGTCGTCTGAATCGCGTATACAGAATGGATATGTAGAAAGCTCCAATTAGGTTCCGCGTTATTGCTTTAATATGATTTTCTTGTACTGAATGTTTATTATTATGCCGTCGCGTCAATAGAAATTTGAAGACTCAGTTATATTCTGTTTTATTTTTGTCTTTATTTCAGGAAATGTCCAAATATTCATAAAATATATAACAATCATTACACAGACGGGGAATCAATATGTTGCATGTAGAATAGTAACAAACAAAAAACAATAAGGTACTCAAAGTGAATATTATATGGGGACAACATAAAACAAAATATTTGAATAAATAAATAAATACAGTGTATTGTACTCCCAGATAAGCTATTGCTGCATTGCTACAAAAACCTGGGAATGGAGGAAAAACTCGTGCATTCTTAACAGAACTGAAATTATGTGCGCACAAAGTAGAACTTTACCTCATAAGAAATCAAACATTTCCTAATGTTATAACATTTGAAATTAGCACAATAGGAATATTATTCATACTAAATGAAAGGAAATGTTCACTTCAATCACTTCAATTTTAGGTAGAAAAATCTTTTGGAGAAAAAAGTTTCAAATCTGATTTAATATCCAGGGAAAGTGGACCTAAATAATTGTTTCAATTCATTACTTCAAAAGATAAAATGATAATTTAATTAATCAAAATTTGTTCAAAGATAACAGATTCCGTGAAGAATAGATATTTTTGAATACGTAATTCTATAGCATTGGTAGTTGATACCTTTTCCCTTCAAGCTATTTCCCTAGATAAAATGTGCAAATGGCTCTTTATTCAAGTGCATAAAATGACAAAATGTCAATATCACACGTCCAATTTAGTTCTCTTTCCTTTAACTGCAATTCTTGGAATATCCTCCCAAAGAGAATAGGGTAGACAGAATGCTACACTGGAACGAAAAATGCAGTTTAAAATGAGGTTTATTTTCAAATTTTCTGTAAACCAAACTTAGAGTGTGTGATATTGGCACCATACATTGAGACAATATATATAAAGCTTCCATGTAAAATTGTACATAAAATACAAAACACATTCATATCATACAGGAAAGTATATAAAGCATTCACCATATCATATGCCTCTTACATGGTCTACAAACTCACAAACTATGCTTCTTTCTGTTTTGGACTAAATTAGATCAAGAATTTATGAACAACAAGTAGTATTCATGTTATTAACAAGATATTTATAAAACCAGCACCACCTTTCACCTTTATTAATGGAAATATTCAAATACATATTTTCACATCAAAACAGTGACTAGATATACAATATAAATTATATATTAAATATAATTACATTTTATGTTTGGTCTCTTCTTAGCTATCACACATTTCAAACACAAAACATATAAATATATCTTTTCATTTATGAAAGAATTACAAATCTTGCAAACCACATGTTAAACTACATAACCAGTGACTGTAATAACTCTCCTCCTTATATAGTTACTTCATTTTACACTTAAAATAACAGCTACAAAACGCAAATAAACATGCTGAAATAGCTTTTACAAAAAGTTCTTCCATTTGCTACATTTTGCATTAAGATTGCTCATTGGCCATTATTCATGACTTTAACACTGGTTCAAGTTTCATTTGCTTCAACTACTCCTGACAGTCAGTCTGCTGTTGTTTTTTGTTGTTCAACTGAGATAGATAAACGTTTCACAGCCCATTAAAGACTTTGGAATATGTAAACATGGAATAGCTCGAATTACACAGAATAGCACTCCCATATCCAATCTCCATGTCCACGCACACACTGTACATTAGATCCTGCACCATTTGGAGACTACATTCCCCGCTCACCATCCAAATGTATGTATGACTAGACATCCATTTATCTGGCAAACAGTTCAGTTACACCATGTAGTTACTGACTAGAATTTTCCATGTTCAGATCTTTTCACAGTAGATTCCTTCCATTTGACAGCAGAAAGGTAGTCAAAGAATTGTTTCTCCTCTTGTTTTGGATTCAGTGTTGAAACGTTCCCACTTTTGCAATCCGAGAATCCTTTGAAACAACTCAAATGGCTGGCCACGGACATATTGCCATTTCTTTCATTTTATAAATTAAAGCTGTCTCATGGTACAAATTGCTTTAGCTAGTTAGTTTTGTTGGAGAAGAAGCTGCTCCAGTTCATCAGCCGAGCGATAAAGGAAAGCTGCGCTCTCTCTGTAGCCTGCTATCAGCTGCTTGATGGTGGAGACCTCTGTTGCATTTAGCTGACTTTTTGAAGAAGAGTTACTGCCTCCTTTGGATTTCATGCTGAGGTCGGTTGGGCCTGAAAGTTTTAAATAAATATTTTGATATCAAAGAAAATGCAGAAAATATAAATTTGGTCCGTGAATTAATTGCCATTTGCCATATTTGAGAATCTTTTGCGGATTTCACAATAACATGTGTAGGCATACGGCTTACATTTAACAGGGTCACATTTACTATTTGAGTAGCAAATTTGAATACTCATGTATCACTCAACAAAGCAATAATATTGGTTGTAACTTTATTCTTCCTACTTTTTTCTGAAATTGGTTGATATTGGAAAATTGTCAATATAACTTTGGAAAATAAACAAACAAAACAACTGAGCTGAACTCTACAGCCTTTACTTACGGAACGCACCATTCTGCATGTGGGCAGCCATCTGTGAGTGTTGCATGACGGGAGAATGATGATGCGCAGGAGGCGTGTACGCAGCCGAAAATCCGGGTCTGAAGATCCCATTGCTATTGGCGAAGAAAGGCGATGGCAGTTCATGGGGAGGTCTGAAGGCAGTCGGGGTGGAACTATGACGTAAATATTCACTCGTTAGCGCAGCGGCGGCGGCTGACTGACGTTCAAGTGACGATGCTGACGCGTTCGGGGAGGATGTACGCTGAGAGGACGGGGCGGGAGCCGGGGAGTGCTGGCGGGACCCACCGGACTGGGTCTGACCGCTCGGTGATGCCTGTTGCGACCGAGTGCTTCCGTTCATTACGCTGCTTACTATACTTCCTGTAGTTGCGCTGGCCTGAAATGTGAAATACGAAGATGTAAATAGCTGAAAGAAATAACATGCTTCATTGTGTCCGTTTGTGAAAAAAGACCTAAATCCGTTACATTGTAAGGCAAAGTCTTTGTGTCATTCAAAGTTAAAAGTACGTTTCCCAAGAACACACATAGACGCACATCTTTCATTACGTCCTTTAAGTTAATTCTTCTTCACAATGTAGCATGTATGCGCAACAACTATGAGCTAAGTCCCTCTTTATGGTGAATTTAAAAAGAAAGTGGTTTCATTTCTGCGACCTGTGCACCTCTTTTCCTTGCTTAAGTGCCCAGAAGACCGCTCGCATAGCGTGCCGAAATTAAGAAAGAAACGTCACCAATTGCTTAATTACCTAACTGAAACCTGTAGAATTAAGTCACCTTCATGCCGAGTAAGTAAACATCGGGCGATACTTACGGATAGCGGTTCAAGTCCCATTCTCATCCGTTTAGCATTGTTACTCTCGTTCTCGCAGGCGTGGGCCAGGAGAGCCTCAGCCGCGGCCGAGGTCAAGTGCGGTGGCGTCGGGCGCAGCTGTAAAACAAATTGAAACACAATGTACATTTAAGAAATGCTATTTAAAACCCAATGGTAGTAGCAACATGTGATTAAGGTCTTGTTAAGTATCATTAGTTTAACGCTGAAGCTAAATCAAGTTATGATACTGTATTAAATAGTGATTTCTTGTGAATTCAAAACAAGACAGACAATTAAAAATAAAAAATCTCAAAGGCAATAAATGCTTCCATTTCAATTTATATCCCTTACAATATGCCTGCCGGGAAGTTAAAGATTGTAAAATACAGTTGGTGTACAATGTGTGTGAAATTGGCGGTATATCAAGAGTCAATTAACTTAAACTTTAACTTGACAATATTATCATGAATGTCCATTTGTTACTCGATCAATATTTAAACTTGGAAGGTTTGATTACACTTTGGGGTCGATCCGTTCATAGAAACAAAACAGATCTCAAACGCATGATCTTCACCACAACTGGTAATGACAGAAGATGAAGATCAAGAGGAGACAAGAGAGTGGAACGAGAAACTGCTGCAGTGTGCCCTAAGGAGAGAAATCTGTTGGTGAATGAGGGGAGCGGGTGGTGTGCCCCTGGCGAGCCCCCTTACATTGGCTCAAATTGATGTCATGTTCATGGGATTTGGGACATGCATTTGAGGGCGCCGGGTCCGCCCCTTAAATATGTTGATTGCAGTTCCCTGGTTACTCGGAAAACCTGGACTGATCCAGTTTGCACATTGAATGATAAAATATAAGCTAAGGGAAGACAATCTCCTTTCAACAAATCCAGCATTTGCTAATATGGGATAAATTATAGAGTAACCTCTGGAAGCCTTCAATATCCTCCGAAAGACAGGCCATTCAGTATTACTAGAGAGGGTCACAGAGATGCTTGTTCATCTACATTAGGGGGAGGGAAGCTATCTGCCTAAGTAATTCTAGGTGAAGGAAGGCCTGTTGTAAGGAAAGTTTCCAAATGGGAAGCGGGCAACCTATTTATATTAGAAAGAGCAGAGTTGGGTCAGTGTGAAGCCTGCTATCCTCCACATAAGAAGGAATCCACAGTCAGTAGTGACATGATACATGTGCTCTGTGGGTCAGCTTGGACAGGTTGTCAATAGAACACACTGACTACTCCCCTAGATCTCAGAACACATGACACTAGCTGCTCCCTAGAAGCCAGAGAACAGCTCCACAGACGCAGGGAGCTCTTATGACCTGTATGTCTGTTCCTGTCAGCACAACTCCCCATCATTTATTCTAACCAAGTCAATCCTGCAGTGTGCAGGCCATGTTAGGCCCCAGTCACTTGTCCAAAAGCTTTGTGCCCATGCTTGTCTAAAACCAGACATAGTAGGTAGTAGCTTCTGCACAGAAAAAAAACTTCACCTAGGTTTATTTGCCATTTTAGACTTTCACATGTTCATGCCTAATAAATCAGCATTTTACTTGTAAAGTTATCTGCAGGCAACTTCCAAAATGTGGTTTTAAGGAGGAAAGGGAAGGGGAGAAAAGGAATATAGTGTAAAACTTTCATGCATTCGTCTTCATTTTCGTAACAACAAAAATTGACGCTGTGCTTTTGTTAGAATAGAAGGCATGGAGTGCCAATGTTCGCAAAATGAAATCTTCATCTTCATTATTCTTGAGCATACTTTTACCATAGCAACTTACCGATTCCCATCCGTTTTGTTCTTTGGATCTGCGCATGCGTCTGCACGATTTGAGGTAGGTTCTGATGCGTTTTCGTGATCTCTCGTGAAACTCCGGGAACTGACGATCACATGCATCTAGAATGGCTTGTATTTTGTCCTTGGGTTGTTTGGAGATGGGCACCATTCGGTCTAGATTCTCATCCACAAACAGCCTAACGAACATCTGAAATGGAGAATTTGAGGGAATAAGAATAAGGAGCAAAATGAGTGTGTGCGTTTTCTTAAAATCATAGGCTATCTGTTGCATGTCAACAATTTCCATAGTTCCTAAATGTAGCGAGGATTCCTACTGCATTACTTACATTGAATGCTTTGAGTCTCTCTGGATCATAATTGTGTGCTTTGACGAGCTTCTCATCATCTTCATCTTCATTCTCTTCGTCATCGTCCTTAGAGTTGTCATCTCCAATAGCGCTCTCAGTGGCTCGCGTTGAGGAACTCTAAAACAAGAATTATTCGTATAAACCCATCAATTCAGACAAACTCTTATTTCCACTTCAATTTACACCAAGTTCGATAAAACAAGAAAAAGTTTAAGACTTTTAATTTTTCTTAATAATTTAATTTGGTACTGATGATTTAAACTATTTTAAAACATGTCACTTCGAGTTAGAAATTTATTGTTTCACATTGCATTACATGTTTTCTATTGATTTTTTGAATTGATTTTCGTATTTGAGTTCGTATTTTACCTGATATACATTACTGTTTAACTTTACTATTACTGTCAAAATTTTTATAAATGTAGTCACTAACGATTTTTCTCAAATCAACAATTTTTCGAATTATTTACATTTAAATTTTAAAATAATAAAATTATTTAAAACTTACATCAAGACTGTCGTCACTTGCTCGTCTCTTGCGCTCAGGATGACCCTGACTTTTCTCTTCCACTTTAATGCTCAGTGGTTCTTCCATTGCTGTGAGAGTACTGCTGCTGGTGCTGCCCCCACTCGGGGTACCCTGCTTGGCATCTGTCATGGCTGTATCACTTGGGTCTGGTTTAGCTGGACTGCCATGCTTTAGGTTCACTGGAGACGAGCTACCATTCTTCTCCTCCTTTATTTGTCCTTCTGAAAATATCAAAAAGGAAAACCTGGTTATTCGCTTTCAGGTTGTACATTTCAAGCCTTTTATTTGATACTTGTGTCAGGATATTGTAATCTGGTAGAGAAAAAGGTGTCAGTCGGTGTTGATCACGATTGATACACTTCTTGATGCTTTTGTGAGACACATCTAGTTCATGGGATACATTTCCAATTGTGTACAGGGGAATTTGATTTCCTAAAGAATTTAATAATCCTACTGGTTGCTATTTTCTGGGCATATTTGTTTGCATTTGGCTTCGTCAGTTGAATGTATTTATGTTACACCTATTTGATATTGGATACTGAGATTTTACTGAGATACTTTATTTTTTAATGTTTTGATTTGCCTAACTATTTTATTCTTAAAATCATTGACAAAATCATGAAAGTAGTTGAAGAGATGTGGGATCACGACAAAAGTTCTGTCAATGCAGAATGCAATAGTACCGCATTTCCTTTAATTGTAGCCCCCTCTAATGTAATCCCAAAGGTTTCTTTAAATAAATAAATTAAGTATTCCTGTGCTGTAACGCAAAAAAAGAACATTTGATCTGATCGAATACCAATTTCACTGACGGGAAGACACTTTCAATCTTGTCCCTCATTACAGTTAGTTTTCTCGGTAGTAAAATGCACCGCAAAAGTGGAATGACCAAGTCGACTGGTCCGGGGAACAGCCGTGATGACGTGTAAATCTGATAGGGTCCGCGCGGTCCAAGCTGCACAGCGCCGCATGGTGTGAAACCAGGTTTTGGTTTTTTATTACGAGTTGAAGGTACGGTCAAAACGTGCACCGTCGTTCACAGGTGTTTGATACAGTAATTGTCACGAGAACAACAGCAGGACACAAAGATAAGCCTGGAGCAGCTTGAACTCAATCCAAAATCCAGGTATATGCCTCAACACGATAATTTCACTGTCATGCAAGTGTTGCCAACTGCGGTTCTCTGCAGGTGATTTTTTTGATCTGCTACCATCTATTTCATAAAGTGTTGAAATTTTTTAAATGTACAATAGTTATTACATAGTCGTTGTCAAATGATAGTTGGTTTGCTTTAATTTAAACTAACAAACCAGAGGGAAGAGAACATTGGTTTGTAAGTTCCGAAAATAGTATTCTTCACTTTGTAGAAAATTTACACAATCTATAAAACAAAGCAATCGCAATTTGCACCCTTAGTGTCTGCATACATTCTGGAGATAGTAACTCCATAAAACAATTTTCAATTCCTTTCCTTTGTACACCTTTGTGTTAGGAAAGAGGATATCTAAAATCTGTGATGGCCAGGCCACCAGGACTGTTCCTGCAGCTACATACAAGGAGCTGACTACATCACTATGGTGATAGGAAAGGTACAATGTCCAGTCCTCCTGCAACCATGACTACCAACCAAATAAGGAAGGAGAGTTTGCAGGGAGGTAATATGATGGGCATGGTGGGGAAGGTACTGATGTAGAAATACTACTTGCGTTTGCGTTTGCTTTGTGACTTGTGTGTAGACCTAATAATCACTATCCGTCACCAATGTTCCCTGTAGTGTTTATTTTTAAAGGGGAACCTTCCTTTCATATCAAATTTGAAAATAAGAAATCGTGCGGCAATTGTATTGTTTAATAACTTGAGTAATTTTCGCGAAAGACTGTATTTATGTTCCTTCATCACATAAATATACCAATGTCCTGCATCCAAATTGATCCTACCATGAAATATAATCTTTCATGTCCTATCTCAGTGTGGGTTATTTTCAAAACTACACGCTCCTTTTATTTACAATTTAAAATCAGTTTTAAGAATCATTCTATCATCTCTGATTATCTAGCTAATTTGGAAGATGAGCGTTTTGCTCTTGACAAAGTTTCTGCAGTTCAAAGCGCGATTCTTCTTCGCGACTGTTCAGTATGCGAAATTAGCTATACACAACGCAAACTAAATGCCGGTGTTTCCTCCCTCCATTCACAATGTTTCCATATGCAGAATCATGCATGCAACATAATCATCCTCAAGTGCATGTATGTTTGTCGGATAATTGTCTCTTAATTAGTTCACTTATTGATCAGACAAATTGCCACAGTTTTTCTGCTGATGGTGATCGCGCCGCATGAGTGTGAGATCAACCATGTTATTTTTACCACCACCTGCAGTGGAGTTTACGTCTACCTCTGTTATTCGTCATATACAAAGTACCCAGCTGCTCACCAATGCGGAATATTCAATTTGCACCCTAAGTGTTTGAAAAAGCAAAGGCGCACCTTGGCAATAGACAACAAAAATCAATTGTGGAAGATAGACATTTCAATTGATAAAAAAGAAACACATCTGCATTAGACATTATTTCTTGTTGGATTTATGTATTTCCAATGACAGATAAAAGTGTGTAAAACATATCATTTTATTTCATAAAACAAAATGTTTATTGTATTCCAAAGTGCATAGACATCTGAGATTATCTTCTTACATGTTTTTCCGTAAAAATTTCTCTGATGTAAAGAATATTTTGTCAATGGGACATGCTTCTTCCATAAACTCATCTGATATTGACTGATTGGAAGCATTAACCTTATTTATCATTGATCTTCTGCTGATGAGCTCTTGAGTTAAACAGTGTTATGTAAGAAATATTGGTTATTCAGGGCCTGAATGGACATGCAATGTTGATTTGCCTTGAGGATATAGAAAGTATCCACTTATCTTGCCATTTTAATACATGCTATTTAGTTTCTCCCAGAAATTAAGCTGAAGCCTGACCATTGTTTTCATTTTTGTCCTTCAGGCTAACTGAAGGCTTAAAGCAGTTCAAGAATCAATTCCTGTTCAGTATACACTGTCTTAATTGTCAATGTGAGCTCCCTAAATGAATATTTTGAACAAATATTATTCCCAGTTACAATGCTCTGAACTTTTCATTTCATTCCACCCCTATTTTATCCCCATGGAAATTTATTTTGCCTGTGGCAATCATGAGCTGCCTTGGTTAATTATCTTCTTATGGTTGGGTCATCACATGACCAGAGGTTGCTGTGGGTTGGGTTAGTCATCTGCAGGCCTCCTGGTTTTTAAGTAGGGTCAATTTTCATCAAATGGTCCCTTTTGTGGAGTTTCCAATGCATGTACAAGCCCTGGAGGCCTTAAGGTCAATGCTTTCTAAGGAAGCAGTTGAAATAACCCTGCTGGAGTTGGATCTTTTATCTGTTTTCTGTAATCATTTGTTTCATTATGGCGGTCGATGATTTTTATTAGGACAGCATATATTTCTGTTGATGATGAATTTTCTCAAATAAATACGTGTAATCCTTTCAACTTTAAATCGGTCTCCAAGCTGGGACCTCGCGCAAGGATTGAATTTCAACTGTGAAAGTTTGTTTAAAATGTGACAAAAGGTTTCTGTAGAAATCCATTTGTTTAACAACGAGTTTAAATGGCCTTGAGATTGAAAAGCAAAATTGGTCCTAAAAACTACTTGGAAAATATGCCACACAAAGTGCGTGTTTGTAGCATATAACTACACAGATCCAAGGTGAACGAATATGACCACCTTAAACACAGCTCTCATGACAATGGCACATTGCTGCGGTGCAAACCATTTCACACACAAGGCCTTCTACTTGTCCGTGCACATTACCAGCTTAGCAGGCCAGGTCCAGTCAATACTAGTTATTCACTCTGACCTTTTCTAGAGCCAGGCCTGGTATTCAGACTTGGCATGGTCTACAATAGATAATCGTGACTAAAATAACCATTTCGGTTCCTAAGTAACGAAACCAGAATGGCATGCACCCATTGCTTTCCATGAAGAAGATATCTACGATTTCTTACACAAAGCTGCAAACTTCCTATTAGGCTTTGACAGGCAAGCTTTCTTTACAATATGGCTCCATCAAACAGGTGCAAAGAAATAATGGCCCTGAATCCCGAATGAAGGAAATCAGCACGGAAAGAGTCACGGGCTTTGCCATATATATTTGCTAATTCACCAGATGTTTCCAAAATGAAGCTATCTCTTTTAATGCAGATGCTGTTGTCATTGTTCTTTATGAGCTCCTTTTTTCTACGCTCACACTAGGAGTCGAGCTTTTTTATAATGCCCCTATCTGCGTATGCGTAACCTTTACATACCGGATCGATACGGCTGATTTCTAGACTTTACAAGATCACGAAAGTCAGTGACAATGGGACGGACACAGCTGAACGTTTGAAAGTTGGATTGCATGTTCTGCGAAGCAGAACTTCACCAGATGTTATTATTTCAATTGGTTTAAGTCAATTAGATCAGTTCTACATTTGGAAAGGAATGTATTCTGAATTATGACTAGCACTAAAAGTCTTCATACTGTAAATTGAGAAATATAACTGCAGCTGAATTGACCATACACGTAATAGTAATCGTGAAAGAGTCATAAGAAATAGCTTAAAAGAGCAATGCATGGGCGACAGAAACGTAAAACAATCTTACTAAGCAAACCAGTAGTCCACCACACAGCTTTCTATCTCCAACCAAAAGCCTCTTGGATTGACTTGCTAACAAATTGGACGTTCCTCTATTTACCTGTATAACAAAACTGTTGCCATGGCAACTTCCTCACTAAGGACTTACTACCTTTAACTTGTTCCTCTCAATCTTTCTTTACAAAATGAAACGCACTAGCAAAAAATCCAATTGTGTACAAAACGAGTATCCAATTTCAATTTTTATTCTTCTATGTAACCTTCGTAATGAAAACGACAGTGTGGTAAAAATTAAATCTTCCTGGACAATGTATAATCAGAAGAAATGGAATTAATCCGGCTAACGTCTTACAGTATGGGTTCCATGGATAAAGATTAAATTGAAATTCATGTGAAAATTGTAAAAAAAATGTCCATAATAATGTCAATTATAAATAACCAAAATCAAATAAAATGTCAAAAAAATCTCTGATAGAATTCTATTCATTCAACAACAAAAATGTTTTAAGAAAAAGTAAAACACAACTTCTTTTTCAAAAGGTTTTTTTTCAGCAAATGCATGGGGTATGATGCGCACCCGCATAAAAAGTATGGTGCTGCTTTTTAACATATTGACTTTTACCATAAGAGGTAATTGGTTTGAAGCCATGCTACGTTACCTGCCAAATAAGGTAGGTCCCACGCAGTCTGTTTCAATAATGAAGCTCTAATTTAATTTAGTGAAATAATTATCACGATCATTATTTCAGAAAAAGGTCTCTCCCTTGGTACCTTGAGTGAAAAATTAATTGCACGGCTTGTTCTTGTGATAAGCCTTGTTAAAATTCAATATGGCTATTCGTTGCCGATTACATTCTATCTTTCCGCAACCTGGATCTAATTTCGTTCCTCGTTTATAACTGCGTATTTGTAGAACGTTATTAAAGATTGTATTTCTGGAAAATTAGTAGTTTGTAAATGCAACACCTCAACTGTATAAGTACACTCCTAAATAGAAGGTGTCTTCATATTAAATGGCGAATTCTATACCAGTCTCCATACTTTCTATTGTATATTTTTAATCAATTCACATCAAACAGCGCAAACATTAAAAAGTGAGATAAATATTAAAAAGTAAGATTTTACAATAACCTAACAACTAATGTAGTTATTAATAACAAACCTGGCATCTTGGTGTCTAAAAATCCCTTTTACTGAAGAATCCTTTGCCAAAGCTGGCCTCCAAATGTTCAGTTAATCTGACCAGCACAAGTCCCCTACGTGGCACGGCCTGCCTCTAACTTCGACAAAGGTCTGTCACCAAGTGAGTGAGAAGACCTCGGCTCTCTTGAACTGAGCGGATAGGAAGACAGGGGATGGAGGAGAGTTCTGTACTGTACGACTGCTGAGGCTGATGTGATGGTCTTACAATGGACATGCACCCCCGATGAAGCACCGCTGACCCCCGTCTCACCTATACCAGTGACAGATAGGGGTCCTTTGTGTCCTCTTTACCATTGTTGTGTCCACGTGTGCCGTGTGGTCATTGTCTCGGGCCGTCCCCCTCCCCTCTGTGTCCCGTTCCCCTCCGTGACACCTGCGCCCAATCGGCTTGCCTCTCTAGCCCCTGGCGAGCGGAGAGGCCATACATCTAAGTCACCAGAGTGTCACCCCCAACTAAACAATAGCCGCCCCTTAACAATACCTGGGTGCCGAGTCCGCATTGAATGGATTAGCTTTGTGGTGGATTTGTCCCCTTCCTCCTAACCAAGTAATATTGTGTGGATTCAGCCTGGAACCTATTTTCAGTGGCACCCATGCTCACTTGCTATGATTTTATTTATGTTGATTTTTATGTGACAGGACATTTGATATGATGTAATCGTTTCTTTAAAAAATCAGACGACGCACAAAACACACAAAAATAGCTTTATGTGTATCTCAAGACTTCTGCAATTGTTTCCGGAGTTTGCTCAGCCGCGGATCTAGGGAGCTTAAGGGGCCTTGGCCCCCCCTAGCCCCTGTTAAACCATGTTTGGCCGCCATTTTGGGCCCTGCTCTTGGCCTGTTAAAACATGTTTGGCGGCCATGTTTGGTCCCCCCTAACCAATTCCTAGATCCGATGCTGTAAATGCTGTTGCGTGGCAAGCTTTATTCTAAAGTACAAACTGGCTGGTGCCACTGAAAATCTTTAACAGTGCTCGCGTGGACCTCTCTCAATAAGGGCCATGTCTGTGTCAAAGGCCTATCCTCGTAAACCACCACATCAGTGATGTCACTCTACCCCGGGGCGAAAGGTGACCCCTCGATGAGTGACGGGGCCTATCCTTGGCCGAAAGGTACCCTTTAGGAGAGGGTAAAGGGGTGAGGGCCTGTTTTGACGGGCAAGAGACCTCTTGAAAATGAAGAATTGGGGTTTCGGCAGACCAAGAGGTACTCCTACAGATTGCAGGGGGTAGTTTAGCAGGTCAGAAAAGAAACTAAAAGAGGTCCCTATATTCATCACTTGGTCATGTAGTTCAGGCCCCATAACGTGCCAGATGGGATGCGGTTTTGGACGGTTCATTTGTTTCCAGAACTTTGTTTAAAATTGCTTTTTTAACGAATGAGCTTCGAGGCAGTTTCATGTAAAGCGTCCTTTTCATTTTTAAACTTAAATAAAAGTTGAATTTTAGTAGAAGGCACAAAAGCCCAGGAATACAGTTCAAGCTGTATTTACTTTAATTTTGAACACATACGCGAGTAGAACAGAACCTTTTTTTGCGAAAGTTCAACATGTGAGAGATCTTTGTCAGATAAATGTAAAAGTACCGTGGTTCGTCATCCAGTGGGGGGCTCAAACAATGGAAAGATCGCACAAGAAGGATTTTTACATACAAGCACAGAAGAAATATAAAATGCTTTGTGTTTTTTCTTGAAAATCTGTTTTTTTGACGCTGTCTGAGCATTAATAATGTAACCAGTAGGAAACTGAGACTCTTGGTAAAGATGCCACCAACACAAAAAATTGGTGTGAAAACTAGACTACATTTACTACAACATGAATGGATCTTACCAGAATGGAAATATAGGGTTATAAAGTGTTTTAGTTAAGATAATGATCTGCTTTTGACACTCTGATGTGTGCTACCATAACTTAAAGGTACACACATAGAATTGGCCTATTGAGAAAACTAAAACTCCGTTTTCGGTAAAATCCATTCAACAACGTAAATAAACCACAAGTCACCAAAATAATTATCTTTCAACTGGAACAAGCCTAATTTAAACGTTTAAACGTGTACTCACCGTACTTATCCTTGGTGTTGATGGCCGGACTGTTCGGGGTGGTGCCGGGGTTCCCGGTGGTGGTGGGGTTGGTTGCCGGGGGTTTGGCGGTGACGGCCGGGGGAGGGGACGGGCTGCCGGCCCCCTGACTCGCTACCTCGCTGTCACCTCCACTTGACATGCTATCCTGCAAATAGATAAGGAATAAACATACAGACTGCTTTCGAGGTATTTGTAACCACTGTCAAGCTATTAGAGAGGTTTCCTAATTTATTTTGCCTGCTAAATCTGCAAGTGGCGAAAAAACCATTATTGGTAATACCTAGAATAGTAATACCTAATAAGACCTGTATACGAGTGACACATTTCTGGTTGCTTCATTTTGAAATGTATTGTGTAAGGAGCAACATCATAAATGGCGAGCCACTATAATCATAGAAAAAATTACATACGTGGGAACATTTTAATCACAGAGGTAATCACCGGATTTAATGAATAAAAATATGTCTCCAAGAAGTTAAAACAATTGACTTTTGACAAAGTCATATCACGGTGAAAAATATGCTATGTAGTTAATAAATGTAAAGTATGTGCATGGCGTCTACCAAAGTTTCTAGACTTTTCACCAAAATATTTTGTGTAAAATAAAATCTTTAATACATTTAGGGGTATTATAGTTATGTGACATCAGCATTAATGGATATGTCTTTGAACTCATAACTAAGGCTTAAATCTTCCAATCAGTCTGTATTAACTTCCTTGTCAATTATGGTGACCTTGGAAAGTTAATCCAATGACCTTGACCCTAAACGAAGCTGTTTATTTTCAGCTGCACAGCTTCATATATAAGTTTTAAAATATATGTAGAAAGTAGGGAAATGCTCAGTGAGAAATGGAATGAAGCACACTGTCTGTACACAGACGAAAATGTCAAATAAACACAGGAGAAAATGTCACATTCGTGAAAGGGAACGAGGATAGCATGATTTGGAGCAATGTAGGAGTAATACACACCCTATTGTAGCATGGTATACAGGAGCAACTAATATCCTCTTATGGGTGGGTCTGCGTCGCGATCAGGTTTTTTCCATTACTAATCTTTCTATTTTAATTAGACTTTCTTCTTTGTCTTTTTAATTTCATCTGATTTTTTGTTCGTTTATCCATGGCAACGGGAATTGTAACCTGGATTGCGAGCACGAAGATTTTCAAAGTTATAAACCAAGTCATACCCTTTTCAGGTATGTGTCTTTGAAAGTGTTTTAAACTTTTAGTATAAAGTGTATTATGTTCATAAATGTCGCCTTCTGAACTTTTTTTTTTCTACGGTCTTTTAGAGCATTAACCCATGACAAAGGAACTCACCAAATCTTGGAGTGTACCTTCATTTTATGCCCACTGATATCCTCACTATTTTACATATTTTCTCTCAATTATTACATTGAGGAAATTCAATATACGTAACAGGATAAAGAGTTTTATTGAAACCTGAGGTAGTAATTTCAAATTACATAACGGACAAAATGCAGTTACTTATTTCATAACGATAGCTTACATACAGCCATTTTTGCCTTGCATGTTAAACTTATATTGATGGCATAAGAAGGAAGCTGGTAGAGCACTGGTCATGTAACCCAGAGATCGTGGGTTCGATCCCCACCTGGGGTCCCAAACTTTTTCAGCACAAGTAAGGTATTGTTCATGAATTTATTTTCTACAATAAGAAGGAATACTTCTTTTTTAAATTTTTGTTGGACCAGGGTCCATTTATGAAGCCACTGATTACCCCTGTTTTGGACTTCGTGTGACCTTTCCCATGGGTTTTAACGTCAGGGTGGATCTTTCACCTGCACTCATTCTTGCTTGCGTGTTGTGATTCCAAAGGTAGAAGGAAGTCTTTATAAATACACAATGCTTCTCAACATTTACAATTATTTTTGTTTATGGAATGACATTTTTTATGTGGTCTTTAACCTAAAAACTGACATCTAATCATCATCCCACTTACTACTTTCATATGCCAGAAAGTAGTGCCAAGAAGTAGTGCTGTTGTCAAATCCTGTTGTTTACACCGTGACGTCATAAAACACAACGTTATGTGACGCAATGACGCTGGAAATAGTGTTGTCAAGTTTGATAGACAAAATCTAATAATATGAATAATTGCAAACTCGTTACACAATTAAATCAGTCACTTTACATAACTACTCTGTGTCTCGTTAACAATTTGTGTTAAATTTGTAAACCAGATGCTGCGACTCCATAATCTGCCGTCTGCACCAACTTTATCACCGCATAACGAGGCGACGTAAATGTGTTTTTACTCGGGGTTGGCGCCTCTCGGCTTCTCACGCAGGAAGGTTATTGTCGCTGTTGCCAAACAAAAACCATCTATCATCCGTCTTTTAGCTATAAAACGGTAGTTCTAAGCACACTTTTTTTTCTTGTCAAACTCCAGCTTTATCACAGCTTCTCCCAGCAAGCTTGTCCAAAGTGGTAATGATCGAATTTAACTCCAGCTTTGTCTCTTTTTTATTTGGAAAAGTGCATCTTGTTTGTTTGTTTGTTAGCAAACTTTGAGTTTAATCTATTTTTAGGGATGACAGGCTTAAGTGAGAGTGGCTTGTTTTGAGATACAGCAGGGTCTGTTTTGCACGGACACCCTTTTGCACGTACACACTGTCATCCACATACTTGTTCTGGAGCACGGATGTTTTTTCTTAGTATTTGGTACTGTTTTGCGCAAACAGACTGTCATTCGCAAATGGTGAACAAAAAAATTTGTACTGTGCAGGCAAAAAGGTCTGTCTTGGGCAAACATTTTTGGTTTATTTTTTTTTTACAAATAACAAAGTGTTATCATTAAATTTTACTCATAAACTGAAAATGTAAAAATTAAGAATGCCATTATATTTGTCAATCAAATGAAATTCGATAAGACTATGTGGTCGTCGACCTGAAAAACTAGCCATCCAGTCATCCCACTTTAGGGTTGGGGGTGGGGTAGGGGTGGGGAGAACCACCCAGGGGGTGTCCCTATTCAAAAATAGACAATTGGTTTAATCTCAAAATACCTGCAATTATTTGAATTTGTGCCTAAATCCCAACTAATTTTAGAAAGATTCCACCAGAATGGAGTCACATGACTTTTCCCACCAAAAAGTGTCATGAGGTGTCAAATTTGGTGAAACATCATGAAGTTTCATTCGATAGACTCGACGTTGGTCAACGGCCTTCATTTTATGTTGTTTTGATTCAGATTTCAAAGTTTTATGAATTTTAGTATATTTCCTTTTTTTATCTTATGTTTTATCAATTAAATTGTTAAAGGGACATCCAAATATATTTGTCTGAGGTCTCTTTTGGATGTACAGACTGTCATCCACATACAAATTGCCTTGTACACTCGGTAGTTCGCCCAAAACAGACCCTGCTGTATACGTCTAAACTTATGATCTTAGTTTAGCTGTTGTATTTGAGTTCATTTCTAGTACTTATTCCAGATATAATTGTAAGTTTAGATGTATTTTGCACAATAAACCTGGCGCAATTTAACCTGTCACCCCTTAGAATTGGATAACTCAAAGTTTGTAAACAAATAAAACAGATAGACATCTCTGGAAAAAAGGGAACAAAGCTGCTGAAATGGCTAACGACACCCTGGAACTGTAATAGTTGCGCTCCTTGTAAAATTATACAGTTAACTTGTTATGTAACCACGTCTACCACGTTTCTGCATCAGTTTACAATTTTACGGCGGCAGGCAACTTTACCAACCTTCTTATGAGTAATTGCTTTGGGGTGATTGATCGATTATTATGCAAAACTTTTTACGCTTTTTGCCTGTCTACCTGATCTTATGTCGGTACCAACTTTACACCTTGCCATGCCGATAATAGTTCAAGATCCCTACAGATGAACACCGTGAGATGAACTTGAATCGCTTCCTTCTAAGCGGACCTTGCAAGCTTATTATTACCGCTCACTTCCGGTTTCTTGTTAGGTTAACCCTTGTCTTTTCAGCAAGGAGTAAAGCTCACTGGGTCTTTCTTAACATTGCATTTAATTCATATCTAGAATACCTTCTTGTATGTTTTATAATTGATCAACAGTATTTGAATAATTATACACAAAAAGTTATAATGGGAAAATGCACAAATAAATTTAAAATTTTGTAGCACACTCTCATGTACATGCAGATTACTTGAATTATTGAAACAGTTTTCATTTTGTGTGCCCACGTTCCGATATAAAATTAATTCATTCTATTAATAGTATGTAGATATATATCTGAACCGCATGTGTAGTACATCATGCACCTTTGCTAAACTGTCTTTGTTGTTTGTCCCGACAGATGCACACGTGTGTTTGATTAAAATCCATTGATTTGGAGTTATTAATGTTGTCTATGCGCCGCATCAAATAACCGTGAACAGCGACGATTCGTATTGAACACAGAGCAAATACCCGTGTGGAACATGTTAACCGTTTTAACTTTGTTGAACTTACTCTTTAAAATGAAAAAAGGTGAGAGGAAGTCAGGTTTTTGGGGCCACTGGTACCCTCTGTTTAGGACCTGGGGTGACTCTGCCCATGGGTTTCAAAGCCAGGATCTGTCTCTGGCGCGCTTCTCTGATGCGTACTATGATACTCAGAGTCACTTCTGACTTTCACCTGCTTTCGCTCAATACACCGTTGTTCACTCTTGTAAAATGCGACAATCTTCTGATCGCAAAACTACAGTAGAACCTGTTTTGAGCGATACCCTAATTTTTTCACTTTTATTTATTTATTTTAAATTTTAAGGGGTATCACAATCTGTTTATAAATGTCTGAGTAAACTAGTGAAAATTACTAAGAATTAAGGAAAAAAGTAATTTTTTTTTAACCTCATTTGTTTCGCTCTCGTTGAAAATTGTTAAACCAAATGTAATTGGTCACTATTATGTAGGAAGGACACATCCTGGGTTTTTTTTGCTCAGAGACTATTCTTTTCAACGGCAATATTTTACTGCAAAGCTATCCATTACTTTTGACTTTTAATAAGCAAAACATGAAAAGCTACTCACAAAACTATCTATTCAAATATCTATTCAACCTAAAACACTATTTGTAATAAAACACGGCACAGTTTTCAACACAGCAATGGTTAACTGATACCTCCGAGATGCTCCCATTTGGCAATATCGACAACTGCGTTAAATAAGTAAAGCATATGATGCACAGCGCAGGTACTTTGAACATCATTGTATTCATGCAGGCTTGGCTTGTGACTTTCATTTCATTCAAAGCACCCATACCTTATGGAGATTTTATCAGCTAAATACGGTCAAATAAGCCTCGGAAAAGAGACAGACAGGTGACAATTATGGTACCGCTGTTTCCTATACAGCTGCCTCAATCGATAACTTGACTTCACATGGGATTGTCTAAAAACCAAAGATAGAAAATGAAAGAAAACTAAACGGAAAAAAGAAAGCTACTGAGCGCAAAGCAATGCGTGAAGCAGTATCAGTACAAGATTAACAATTTGCCTTCAAATGTCGCCCACTGCACAGCAGCTGTGCCTGGTCTGTTCTGTTCTTTATTTAATTTTTTATCGTTTAAAAGTGGCAATTATTTCTTGGAAAAAAATATGAAGGCAGTAAAAACACAACAATTGCATACAACCCCTACTGGTTATATCCTTTATGAGATGAATTATCTATAACTAGCATTAAAATGACTTATTAAGTTTTCAGTTAGTTTCAAGTGAAGTACTGAATGGAAAGAACTGGACTTCTCCACCAACTTGTACCATATTAGTAAGATTACTGGGCCATGGTCTGAAACTTGGAAAAACCAACAGGTTCCCCTATGACTTACAAAATCAGTATAGTGCGCTTCCAACCTACATGTTCAGTTTTTATACAGTTTTTACCATTTAGCAGCGATTAACTCCATTTTCGGTCTATGTGGGACGAAGCTGTAAAATTACACCAAAACCAACACACAAAAATCTACCATGAGATTTACTAAATGACCAAATCACATAAACTGACCACCTCTAAAAGGCAATAACCCAACCCACCACCACGTAATGGACGTACCTATCTCGTGTGGCTGTATCCTTCACTTATAGTTCCTTCTTTTAAAAATGGCCTTAAAATACAGCGAAAACTAAAGCTGTGGTGAGAGAGAGCCATACATACAGCTTTAGGTAGTGGCGTATGTGTCAATAATATAAAAACTGTAGCCAGTAAGTGCCAATATGTGAGCTCACTTTTAAAGCATATTGAAATGCTATTGTTGGGAAGGAGGTGGTGTCAGCTGGCAATAGTAGACGTTATATGGGTGTTGTGTGTGTCGGTTTGCAACACATCAAGGCCTATTGCAGCATCTACGAGCGGCCGTTGTGGGACATTACATAGAGCCTCTAACCATCACCTCCACTACATGGCAGTCTGCTCATGTTCCTGTCTGATACGGAGCAGAGCGGAATAAGTAGCTTCTCGCAAACTCTCAGCAACTGCTTTGTCATCTAGCAGTTCTAAAGTAGTTGGGGGGGGGGGGGCAAGGAGGCCCGCCCCTACCCCTGTTAATACCCCTATTAATAAAGATAGCCTCTGGACAAAGTTTAGATCCGACACTGACCTCACAGCATTCCTCTCTTACATACTTCTTCGTGCTTCACAACTCAGGCCTAAGATTGCATGGAAGAGGGCATTGCAATTTACAAAATTACATTTTAGTATAATATACACCGCCAATCCTCAGAACAAGTAACGAAATGTTTCCTGAGTAACTCTTTGATCAGAATGATCCCAGACAAAAAGCCAAGTTTTGTCTTAACAGTAACTTGTGAGAGAGATCAAATAAGGATCAGGTTATCAAAGAGCAGTACACATTTGAAGTTTCTAAACGTCTTTATAAGGTTTAAAGATCTTAGTCTCATACTATTTGGAGGCAAAGAGATTAAATTTTAGAATTTCATTTTTGGAAGAAATGCTGACAAACCAATTTATCACAAATATTTAGAAGCATGCCTTTAACAAGCAACCTAAGAATCAGAAATAAAAGGCAAATAATTCTTGGCCTCAATATAGACAAAATGACTGTGCCTCTATTGATCGCAATCAGACTGTGTTCCACCTTGAACAGGGCCACGTGGCAGGTGTCCCTGCAGTACACGGACTTACTCAGTACACGGAATTCGTATCAGTTTCGAAACGTCTAGAACAAAAGAGAGGACATAAGAATTTCACGCTGTGCTTTTGATGCGCCATTGTTC
>JBCAUI010012902.1:0-22117 GCA_038406195.1 Haplosyllis anthogorgicola | reverse complement strand
CGAAATGTAGAGACATAGAGACAGGAACAGATACAGGGTTTCCCGTTGGGGGGGGGGCGTGCGCCGGCGGCGCCCCCTAGATCCGCCAATGATATATATATATTTGTCTTCCTTTTTGTTATACGTTCTTTAATATCTGCATGCTTGTCTGTGATGAATTTTGTAGGATGTTTACAAGAACGAAAAGTACAAAACATCGCGAGTCTAGTAGTCTAATGGTTAACAACATGATATTAGGCTACAAAGATATTTTGACATTTCAAGCTACAAATTATCAAAGAGACATTGTAACATATTAATAATTGAAGATATTAGGATGCATAGTAATTTGTATATGTAATTAATTCTATGATGCAAATTATTATAGGGATTACATTATATTACAAGTTACAGTGGAAAGCACAGATGGAGGAATAAGAAATGAGACCATCTTGGTCTAGCCATCTGTGCCACCCCTCTTCCGCCATGACGAACATTTCTAATTGATCGATGTTTATGTGGAATCAGGCAGTGTCAGACAATATCACAAACGTCGTTGCATTTTCATTTGATTTTGTCCATATTTATAACCTTGTCTATTTGACATCAGTCCTGGTTGTGTCCTCTTTGCAGAGATCAACAAAGTCAGAATTTTTTTACTTTATTACCAACCTGGATGAGTGAAGCTAGTTCTGTGGAGTTCCACATCGCTACATCCATGCCCGCTGTCCCCGCTGGTAGTATGTGCTGAACCTTCACTTCCTGCATCTATGTCCTTCCATTTCCGTTTTAAATTGCTCTAAAATGATAGGACAAACCAACATTAAAAGAGTCGTGTCCAACAGAGAATAGATCACTACACTCGACAGTTTAAAATTTCCCTTTTGTTTCAATGCATTTATGTGTTATGCTGCACTTTGACGTTATTACTTCAAGACAAAAAATTTGTGTATCATTCTTGTCGAATATGTGTTCGTAAGATTTCATGATAGAATTTGCCTCAGTAAAAACGTGTAATTTTACCCACGGTTTTGCATCACGAGATCAGATTTGTTGTTGTTACAAAATTTTAAGCTCTGCAAGATGAACCCATATAAAATAAATGAAGTTTATTTTGGACTCATAGTGAGAAAGAGAGATAGTTGAACCCTAATGTAGATCTGACAGCTGATAGAAATTTAAAAGTAAAGATATAATACACAAGCGGTGAGGTGTGTATCTTTTGGATCCATTTGCAACAAAAGTTTATTCCTAAAAACTATTCTGTTTCTATCTTTGCTGGGTGTCAGTGTAACATTTTTGCACAGTTATGATCTGACGCAGATGGCATGATATAATAAAGGATATATTTAGTGTAATTTTATATTCTCAATAAAGGCAAACATAGAAATGATATGTACCATTCAAGGACTTATTTTTGAATACGTTTGTTATTATGTTGCTATCTTTTGCCATTTTCCCAATGTCAGCGGGTTCAACCGAAGAGTTTTATACAAGTATAGTAATTAAAGAAGAATAGAGAAAGTATTTTTCATGGTTGATCAATATTTTTCATACCAACCTTATATCAGCTAGTATGATGATGGTCTACCCATTTTGAATGTTTGAAATGGCAATTGAAATGAATCTGGGAAATATCTAGCTTTGCACATATATGTTGACATTTTTTGTGGTTTTTATGTTGCTGATCCAGAAATTCATGGTACTGATATTGATATGCAACGTCTACCAACATTGGTATGACTGGCATACAATTAATGGTAGACATACCAAAAATAGTATTGGTATAGGTCCTACCTAATTAGGTGAACATCAAATTTGGAAAAACCTCCAATGTTGAAGTGATAGACTTACAGCTCAATTATTTATTACTAGAGAAGGAGGAAACACTTTTTGCTCCAGCTGTTACACTAGACTTAATGTTGCCAAGACGAAAATATCACATGAATCGAGTGAAGGAAGAACCTTTGTGTGATTGAGGATGTTCCACCTTCCATGCTCTCTTACATCTCTTCTGAATTTCAGGCAATTTGAGATTAATAGCTTAGTCACATCAAAATTAGATATTATCTTGTCGATTTGTTTGTACGTAAACAAAACTTGAGTTATGCCATTGGGAGGGGACGATAGGGTAACTCATGTGGGTTTTTTACCATGTACATAAATTTCAAGATAGAGTGACGTTATTTCAACCAAAAGAAACTATTATAAGAATTTGAATTTTAAGTCTTGCAAATGATGAAAACTCTATTTATTTTACATATAAAATTGGCTGAATAAGTTGAATACCTATGTTTTGTCAAGTTTATTAAAAATGTAAATAAACAAATGGATCAGATAATATTTCGTTTTGACGTGACTACGCTATTGTCAAGCTCTCTTTGAACTACTTGCCCAGGTCGAGTTTATTATGTTTTCAAGAACAAATTTGAACATGTAAACATTTCAAAGTGATTTCTATTTTCTATCAACAAAGAAAGAAATTACCTTTATTTCTTTGTGTGTGAGCCTCACACAAAAATAAAGACGTTTTGCCAAGTCGCGTCAAACTACTTTTGTCAATTAATAACGCAGATTGTGTCTCGACAGCTTCTGACATCTGCCGAAAGAATGGCTAATTACTACAGTACTGTAAGGGTAACTTGTCTGTCTATAATGTAAACACAAACGTCATTTTGTGGTACCTTTTTGTCACTGTTAAATTAATGTTGTGATCAGCTCAGGATTTATGTGTATGTAATCTTGAAACAAAAGGATCATCTGTTCGAATGAAAGAAATGATGTGAAATTCTATTGTTTCAAAATAAAATATGAAGAGGAGTGAATGAAATTTTACAGCACAGATTTTCATTCCCTTCAAAAGCACAGCATGGAATTCTTTTGTTCCCAAACGTTCCAAAATTAATTCAGAACGTATGATAGTTGTAATGAAGGGCGTAAATATGCGGGAATAAAGCCTGTCAACACATTGAGTGTCAATGTATCCGGTGATTTTAAAGAGGTTTTTCGCCATAAATTTAGTTGCCCATGAAAACCTCGGCAAAACTAATGACGCTTGCTTACGCTATATCAACTGAGTGGGAATTAACCTTCAGTTGAAGTGAGCTGCGACTTTAATCAAGGTCTTTTGTGTGTGAAAAGGACGACGAACGCATGAACTGACGAAGAGTAAACTTTTGAAGTATAATAAAAAAAGTTTGCAAGTTTGCATTAAAGGTTTATGACAATGGCCATGTCAACTGTAATGGACTTCTTCGTGCATGTTTAAGTTCTTTCCTTCAGAAAGGGGGAACATCTGTATGTTACTTTTAATGGATGAAAGTCTGATAAAAGCAGACATATCAGTGTCAGTGTATCTGCACATCTCATCAAAAATAGACTTTTACAATGCAGGCTCATTATCTGCCATTAGAAAATGTAAGTGAAATACAAGAAGATGATGTGATGTTACCTTAAACTCTTGTGTATCTTTTGTGCTCATCATGACAGTGAATTAATTAAAAAACATACACTGTATTCAAATCATAATTTTATTGGCTGATACATGAAGCCTACTGCATTTAAATTAAACACAGTTGTGTATTTATTCTCGACTGTAATTTTTATATTCATTTCACGCTTCTCGGGTTTTGATGTTTTATACTAATATTTATGTTTTATATGAGACGTTTAAGTTCAGGGTGGTCCTCACTCTGATAAATGCAACTCATAAATTAACTCTAAATTTTCGTGAGAAAAACTAAACACATGCACTGTTCCTTTAAAGGCTACATTTTACCATCAACGAGAAACCACAATGTGTCATTCTGTTCAGAGATTTATGTACCAGAAGTTCAGCATTGCAAAACACCTGATAGAAATAAGTTACTTTCTTCTGAACGTTCAAATTTTTCAAATTTAATTTCTTAAATGATAGAAAGGGTAAAGATACAATTTTGCATATTTGGCAGCATCGTTTGTATTTCAAATTTGCTTTAATGTTAAAAGAGTCTAATTTATTGTAAGATGTACGGCCCAACGTACGTTTCCTTCGCTGTAACCATTATGTACCCGTGTTAATCCACACACAAAGGTTGTCATAAAATGAAGACATAAAAATCTGATGGGAGCAAGCCTTACAAGGAGGTTAGGTGTAAATGTATCCGGTGCTTTTCAAAATGTTTTATGGCCTTTAATAATGAATGATACTCATAAACACCTTCGAGTGTCAAATGATGGCACTTACTTACGAGTAGTTAACTAGGTTTAAATTAGCCTTTATATTACAGGTGTCATGTAAGCCTTTGATGTTTTTGGTAATCCCGAATAAAGACATAACCCGCAATGGTATTTATGTTAGGTTTCAAGTGGTCTTAAAACCTAAAGGTCAGAGTGTACCAAAAGGATTGGAACTATGATTTGCGCTAACGACTTTTATATAAGAAATTAACACACACTTAATGTTATCAATAAGTGGTAATAAAACAGTTTTTATGGTCCTGTCAATGACCACACCAGGCCAAGTGAATATCACACTTATTAATTCCAGTCACAACCATTGGATATTTAGTGGTCCATTCTGGCTACTGAATGTGACACAGCTGTAAGCCTCGAAGCACTTAACTGAATACAAAAGACAACGAGGGTTGTTAAAGAGGCTACCCTAGAGTTTGAAGGATAGAGTCATGGGATGGCCAATTTACTTATAATAAGTTAATAACTTCTCTCGGTAGGGAGATTTAAAAACGAAGTCTGTTTTGGAAATGTCTTTTGATACATAAAGATCTATTTAGTGACTTAATTTATGGAGTCTATGAACGGCATAAAATGCAAATTTTGTTGATCAAAGTTGCCGTGCAGGGTTGTTTTTCCAGTGTTTTGCATATTTAACAACAGTTCAATGTTCTTCCTTATGTACTCTCACTTTTCATCAAGTAATGTGTTTTCAATAGACCCAAGACTCCAGGCGATGGCCATTAGACAATTAATTTTCTCATTTTTGCTACATCCATTCATTAAATTTCTTTAACGTGAAGAACCTACAGCATGCTCTCAAGATCAAGAGAAATACCTCTGAATTATTTTTAGCATTGCACTATTGAGACGCGAGAAAGAAAGAAGGTTTCCAGGGTATTAGTAGTGTACCCCGCTTTCCATTTGTATTTCTCTTTTATTTTCTCCTTCGGCGCCTTTGACCCATTTACAAGTTACAAGGCGTGAATCATAGTGTGTGTTTCCATTAATTTCAAGACCATTACATGATCTGGCATACGTTGGTAATTGTAAAATTAGTAACTGTGATTTCCAGAGTGCAAAGTCATGCAACATTTTATGGCGATGGAATCCCACTGTACAGTGTCAAGGGTCAAGCTGCATTACGGAATGGTCGCCTGAAATCGGTAATTTAAATGCCGTGTAATTTCGGATTGTGCAATGTCCTGTTCGACGAATAATGGAAGCTGATGCAGCCCATGTCCTTCCCAATGGGACTAGTAAATCTTAACTAAACATGCTGCACTGACTTCTTGAAAATGAGGGAAGGTCATGCAGTGCAAGAATAACATTCACAATGCCATTTCTATTTATGAGTGCTGCATTCAGACAAGGCCCTTCAAACAGTACTTCTCCTATTTCCTAATCCTAGTTACCCGAGAATCAGGTGCAAATGAATTGTTTAATGCTATTGATCATAATTGATTAGAACCTTTGCTCACGTGCGAGTCTCCCCTTAATTGAAGCATTATTCAAAGAAAACGAGGGTTCCGCTGTTAGTTAACTACCGAACGAAGTAAATTGATACTTTCCATTTCCATGGCTTTTACAGACAAATTTCAGAGACGGAGCATTATCTTATTTAATGTTATGGGTCATTAAGTAAAAAACGTTTTCAAAACAGATGAATGGTGAAATTTCCACCGCTGTTCTTGTAACCATTTGAAATAACTCCAGAATAATTCGACATTATTTAAGCAATATTTAATGATAATATTATTCCAATTATCATTTTGATTAAGAGATCACTCAAGAGCCTTGGGATACGACCGTAATTTTAGCTCAATTACCGCTTAGAGATTATCCCTTCACAATCTCTGGATGTGACCATATTTCATCACCCCTGACCCTATTGCCAGCTGCTCGGACCCACAGCCCCCGTCTGCCGAGACCGTAAATCTCGCTAATAATGGGTCTCTGACATGTTTTTAAGCAAGAGGGGCCATACTCATCAAGTATTGAATGGGAAAATCATCATTAAGATCAACATACAGCGAATCTTTGGTAGGATGTCCTTTTGGGGCATTATTCAACAATGTGAGTCTGCATACAGTGTGAACTCAGATTCAGACTCTGCTGATTCATATCGGAGTGAGTAGACAGTCTAAATGATGTAACGCTTTGACCATCGCTTTAGCAACGTGTGTCAACCCGAATGGAATCAAGTAGAACAGGAAGTTTACAGAAATATCAGTGATACACTAAATACGGTGCATCTTTCACCAAACATCATAATTTTTTAAAACATAGGTTTCGTTGGTATTTCAATTTGTATCACAGAAAAGAAAAAGTGTGGATTATTCAACACTTTTTCTAGTGTGACTGCACAGCATGATTGAATGAATTCACAGTATGAACAAACAACACTTTTCATGGTATATCCATTACATAATGAAACAGATAATACTTACTTTCTGGTTATAAAAATTCAGCACTCCTGTGTTGAATTATACCGACATAATCTGAAGATACGAGAGCTGAATCCAATAACTTTGACTTGCTTAGTTTGTGTTATTAAATTGAAACAGCAAAAGCACTGACAGTTCAGAATTGCATGGCTAGGGATATTTTGTATGTGTGAAATACTTATTAGTAACAATAATACAGCACTTCTGTCAAAGATGAACTAACTTTAACCAATAAAGCGGCAATTAAAGCGCAGTAAAATTCTGATTATTATTAAGACGTCGCCCATAGAAACCCCGAGGCTTGTTTTCATTGTTACTCTTCGATTATCAGCTGGGAATTACGGATATTGAAATTTCATTATGTCACCATATTTCATGATAATCTATCACCTTTGCCCCTGATGCAAGCTGGCGTACCCAGGCTACAAGGCTTTGAGGTCAACCAATCTCAAAAGTGAGGGCCAAAGTGTTGACACTCATTAGTATTTCACAAGTTCATGTACCAGTTTGCTCATTCACAGGGTTTCGTGGTCTCAGTGGACGCATTAAAAGACCATAATTCATCGCAGCTATCATGGTTTAGTTGAATAAAGGATGTCACTTCCAAATGGTGAAATCTGTCTTCTCCAAAGAAAGGGAATCACTGAGGACTTACAGACCCCAATTACCAGCCGGCTATCCATACAACACAAGGCATTCTTTGTCATTCCTTTCATTTTTCTACGTGACATAGGAGTGAACAATTAAAAGCAATTGATTTTTTGGCTAAAAAAGAAGATTCATTAACGCCTGACCACTCCAATGTAAGTTAGGAGTTAACGAATACGCCTCATTACCGACCAAATGAGCCTTTGATCGCATAAAGGAGGCAAAAAAACACTAGCCCAGCAAGGTGGCATTTCCACGCCAGCAAGGTAACACAAATGCTAAGTCGGCAATCACATTAGTTTTTACTGGACTTAAATTAGTCCTAACGGGTCTCAATTGAATTCTTACATTTGAAATAAAATAAGCAGACTAATTTGGAAGGTAAGCCTGCCAGAATGGTAAACACCTGTCAGTTTTTTCTTTCCCTTTGCTATTGAATGTACTTTTTCTCGCCCGTAAAGCATAATTAACTACAATAAAGCATATGTCGTCAACAAAATTCTCCAAAGCTCATCGCTAACAATGACTGAATGTTCACTCATCTGTGATGAGGAAATACAATTTTCCCATAACTTTTTCCAGCTCATCCTCCAGTTCGGTATCTTTTAGCACCTTGATAAAACGATGCAATTTTTGAATTACGCCTACTGAAATGAATCGTTAAACTTTTTTCTGTCCGCAATTCATAATAAAGCTAGCATAACCGATAATTCTTTCAGAAAATATTTTTTCCACACACTAATTTTAATATTATGCACGTTATTTCAATAGAGTACAAACATGGGTGTAGTAACATATGTAAACAAACGTTTAGAACTACGTGCTTATGTTCCTTTATACCTTATGAATTACAAAATAAATAGAAATATTGATGAATTGCCTGGAGCAATACTTGCGAATAAAAACCGTTTACACAACTATTAGATGGTGCATCAATATTGATCGGAAACCTAATAGTGCATGATTAATTTACAGATACAAAACGACGCTGAACAAAAGCTCGTTTATGAGATTAAAGAGCTTCACCTATTAATTATTTAACTACTTATTAACTTAATGGACCTACCTGACTCTGACTATTAGAGGCGTTGTTTGGAGTTGACGAGTGTATCGGATGATGTCGGTGATTCCCAGGAATAACATTAACAACTATGTCTTTGGCGATGTTTTTCTGAATGTTCGGATCATATCTTTCTGAAGGTGTGATTCTTCTGTGACTTGGTAGCGGTGCTACCTCCCTTCTCGGGGTACCTTCTCTTGCTGCAGCTAACATTTTCTCTGCTTCATTTCTACAGCTGTATGACCCACTGTTCGCATCTTTTCTTCGTTTAGAACCCCTTCTCCAAATGTATATAATGGCAAGAAGCAGGCATAAAATAAGTAGAAGTGACACGGCCACTATAGAACCTACTATGGCGATGCCTTCAGTTTGGACTAGGGATTGATGAGACCCATAATATGGAATTGAATGATTCACAACTACGTTTAGATCAGCAAAGGAACTTCTCTCAGGCTGACCCGAGTCTGATATTTTTAGTGTAAGTGTAAATGTATCATACTGCACTTTGTTCAGTGAGTTATGAACTGTCAAGTGACCCTGCAATGGGTCAATTTGAAAATACTGATTGACGTTTCCTCTCTCAATGGAGAAGATTAATTGAGCATTATTACCCGAGTCATTGTCGTGAGCCTCGATAAGAGCTACCTCCTCACCTTTCGGTAATTTATTAGATATGTAAACTGTATCGTTGTACTTGTCTGGATAGTCAAATATAGGGGCGTTGTCATTTTGATCTGCAACATGAATTGTTACACTGGCTGAAGCACTCATAGGTGGGAAGCCCTCGTTTTCCACGCTGACCGTAAAGTAATAAGTAGAAATTGCCTCTCTGTCCAAAACCACCTTGTTAAAGATTTTCCCACTCTGTGGTTCTATTGTGAATGTTTTGGTGACCTCTTGACCCGCCTCCAAAAAAGAGTATTTAACTCGTCCACTTGGACCGGTGTCAGCATCGGTAGCTTTTAGGATACCCACTAAAGTATTTGGATGTTCGTTTTCAAATGTTCCAAATGCATATGAATGGTGTGAAAACTTTGGTGGTACATCGTTGAGATCAATTATACTTAATGACACAGTGGCTGTGGTGGTTAGGGACGGTCTCCCTAAATCATGAACAAGTACCCTGAAATTTAAATGTTGAATTTGTTCATAGTCAAACACGGCGTTAGCGGTTACTGCGCCCGATCTGGGATGTACGTTGAACAAGCCTCCGCCATCCCTGTGCACTGAATACCGGATTTGTCCGTTTAATCCTTCATCCAGATCGGTGGCATTTAGCTTTGTAATAAAGTCGTCGACATAATTGTTTTCGCTTAAAGTAGCTGGATACTGTTTCATGCTAAACAAAGGTGCGTTGTCATTTACATCTGTAACTTGAACAGAGATATTCTGAATGCCCAGGTTTGGTTGCTGGCCCTTATCTTGACAAGTGAGGATTAGTTCGTAAAAAGACTTGGTTTCCCTATCTAAAACCCCCGTGGTCACTACTTTAAACTGTGTTTGAAAAATCTGCTGTAAACCAAAGTCTTGATTGTTGAGCGAACAATGTACTTGACCATTTTCTCCCGAATCAAGATCTTGTACAAAGACGTGAGCTACAAAGGTTCCGACCTCAGCTCCTTCAGATACCTGAGCTATCCCCGTGGCAGTCAGGGTGTTAACCGTTATTTCTGGGGTATTGTCATTCGAGTCCTCAACTTCCACGATCACAGAGGCAGCCACAGTTTGCGGGTCACTTCCTCTGTCTTGTGCTGTAACAACCAGTTGATAAGTGGAAGCCTTCTCAAAGTTCAAAGCCTCTTTAAGAAAGATCATTCCCGTTTTATTATCCACTCCAAATACACTGCCGTAGTTTTGTAGAGTCCTATCATTGAAGCCATAGATGATTTGTCCATTAGGACCCTCGTCTTTGTCCGTAGCGTGCACTTTGGATATAGTTGTCCCAGCAGGTACGGATTCGGATACGTAGATCTTGTAGGTATTATTGTCAAATTTAGGATCATTATCATTGGCATCTTCTACGGTTATATTAATTAACATGAAACTTGATCTGACTGGGCTACCACCATCGTAGGCCACCAGCTGTACTTGATAGAAATCTTTCCTTTCTCTGTCTAATTCTTCGTTCAAAATGAGCTTTAAATCTATAGAGTTGTCAATCTTACTTCTAATCACCGCTAAGTCGAACTTATTAGAATTTGAAGGAAGCTCATAATATTGGATTCCGTAAATTGTACTGTCTTTGTCTACGGCAGTTGGTAACGCAAATGTTTTGCCGGCATAAGAAGCCTCTGAAATTTTCAGTTCTATTTCTGAATCTTTAAATTCGGGTTTATGGTCATTAATATCAAGGATATCCACCATAACCTTGATGACCTGGAAGTATTCAGGAGGTTTTATTGCAACATGTAACCATATTTGACAAGTTACCTCATAAGCGCAGATCACATCTCTGTCAATTTCCTGTGCGCTTCGGATTATTCCTGTTTCTTCCTGTATAGCAAAAAGTTCCTGTCTCGGATCAGGTTGATTGAGAAACGAGTACCGAAATATTTGTAGCGTAGCTTGATCGTACTTTTCCGTCAGTTTGGCATCACTTGCTACATTTCCTATTCGTGTCCCAACAAGCAACTCTTCGTTAATGTAATATTCCAAGTGTTCTTCTCCATTTTCAGTCACCAAGGGTTCGCCGTTGCAGAATCGCACACGAAAAATCATCAAAATCAAGAAAATCCATGTTCCTATTGAATTAGCCATCTCTTTTTCTGCGCCCATGCTACATCCTAGTCCAAATAGTATCAACATCCATTTTGAGTCTGCCACACACAGGCAATGTGATAAAAGTATGATGTATGGTCCCTGTTTGGCTAATTTGAGGAATTGTGCGAGGGTATGCTAGTTGTCTTCATAACGAGATTGCTAGTACTTCTCCCACTGAGACCACTTAACACTAAGAGATGTATATCGCCTCTTTATAAGTCATTCTATTAAGGCACCTGGTGATGAGAAATCTTTAGAAAATTGTCAATAGCTTCACAACCGTATTAGTGCATTCCAAGTGCGATGGCTTGGATAACCCTGGGTTAGTAGGCGTGTACTTCTGCTTCTTTAGAAACAATACCTCCGTAGCCTCCTTCGTTTCTGCCTTTCCTGCCCTCTTTTTCTTTCGGAGACCCTCATCAGCGTCTTAGTTCCTTCGCTTGTTTGGTTCCTTCAAAATAGAAATGTGTAACGGTCAATCATTATGCACTTATTTGGCATTTTCGCAAAAAGTCAACACACAAAAGGGTGCAGTGCTATTTCTGGTTCAAAACATATGCGTGACTGATGAATTTTTTGTGTGCAGAACATTTCTTTTCTACTCCAAATGTGAGAAAGGTGACACAAGCTTACCCCTTTTGGCAAATAACTACAGAATGGAAGTCAAAAGAAAATCGATACCTTAGCAGATGATTACCGAAAACTGTTCAATATGACGAAAAATCAAGAGGAAAATGGAGCATGGCAAATTAGGAAGAAAAAGTCACGTGATTTCTCCTCCAATCACTGCCTTGAGATTTAAACCAAGGCTTTTGTCCTGTATGAATATTACTGCTTCATAATGTAATAATAAATGTAGCTTTTTTGCCATCACTGAGCAATCATAACCCCTTAGGCCTGTAAATATGCTGTGTTCAGTTTGGCATAATAAAGACATCTAAAAGCAACAAACAGATAAGGCAAATGGAGCATAATAATACACCTGATGACAGTTATTTTCTACAATTTCAAAGAAGAAAAATTATACAATTTTGACCAATTTGCATGCGAGACTATATCCTGTTTCTAGTTAAAATTTGAAGTAAAATCGTTTGTGATATGGTCTGAGCTCATTTTCACGGTAAATACTGGACAATACAACATTTACCATCTCACTGAGGGCCTTAGGCGAGTGTATGATATGCTTTCTTTTGCCCCAATTTTCTAATATGCTGGAAGCAACAAAGACATTGAGAATAATTTAAGACATTTACAGTTTAGAATAGGGTAATTCTTCAAATGATAAGTTTTTAAGTCTGTTTTCTTAAAGGCAACAGACGTTAACTTTTAAAGCACGTCAAATATATTCAAAAAATAATTCGATAACAGTTCTAACTGTTAGATCTTACTGTTTGTCAAATAAACGCATGTCATGCCATTGGTACTTTCTGAGTTTTGACAATTTTCATGACAACTGCCACTTGGGACACAAAACGCCTTTGTACTGGTCACAATTGACTCGTAATGAGTATCTATACCCATAATTTTGAGGATATCAACTAACATCGGTAGTTAAAGGAGAACAGAGAGTGAGAGAGCAAGGGCGCACGCTCGGTGAAACTGATTATTGTAAAGGTCTGTAGCAGCCAATGCATTCAGTTTAGATGTTTAGATTAGGAAAATATAGATCATATTCCTAAAAAAACTTTGTATCGATGAGGAAATATGATATTTTTTCATTCTAAAGAGTAATTTTTCCATGTTGTTCCATTTGACGCATACATGATTAGCGTTATTCGCACTTTATAAATCATGAAAGAAAACCGATCTGATTCATTATTTCCAAAGAAAGCGAACTTCACTCTTGATTACGGTTACTCACTATCAAGTTCTGCTAGAATCAATCAAATAAACTAGGTAAGAGTAAAGTTCTACAAAAATTAGTGTCGTTTATCATGAGTAAAATATAGCATCAACTAATCAATAAAAAAATTACAAATAAACCATACCTTTCTGATTCCAATCATATGTTTAAGCATTAGTCTACTTTACATGCACGATCCATTTCGTATAAGGTGGGACTTTAACTAGACGATCTACAGCGTACTCAAGCTTACACTGTCCTTAACACGGTTACTCGCTTTTGTCCAGCAATCTCACGAGTGGCTAGTCAAGCACGGTGACACTATTGATCACGATGGATCACGCAGAATTTATGGCACTATTTGTGGCGGAGTTATTAAAATCGTTACAACTTTTTTTCCCAAAGCTAAATTTATGCGTTTTAACTTGAATATTTTTATCATAAATGACGCAAAATATGCGTGAGCGAAGAGAGACTGAAGGCTATCATGATAAATATTATTTTGTTGGGAAATGTATCTGCAAGTGTGTTTTTGCATGTAGCAACAATCCTTAAATTTAACCGCAGTTTGAAGAAATCTGATAAGCAAATACTGACATGAACTCATGAAGAGTATTTAAAGTCAAATTATTGTAATATGACATACCACAGTGCACGGGTATTTTGCGTTCATTGCGTGTCCATAGATCATTTCCATTTTTGCGAGTAACATGTATTTCAAAAGACAGGTAACGACCATCACTTTGGAGTCAATTGTCATTTTAAATTGGAAAATTACCCCAAAATAGTGTCCAGTTTATCTATGAAAAGAATTGAGAAAAACAAATTTTACTTACCATGTACTTAGAATATCGTAGTGACTCCCAAGACTGCACGCCAACGATGGTGGCCTTCCGACCTCCCGTGTAGAGGCTACCATCCCTCAATGGGGTACTTCTCTTTCTTCAGTTTGTAGCACCCTGCAATTTTCCCCAGGATTAGGAGGCCTTAGGATCCATAGAATTATCGTAATCGCCTCTGTTATTCCAACTATGGATAATTAGTCCTTCTCCAATTGCAAAAACAGGTTATGTATTTTTCACCAGATTTGGTATGCAAAACCTTCTTGTGTGAAGTGTTTAGGCTGGAGCTACTGAATTTAAAGTCCACTTAGAGGAGCTATCTGTGCTGGTAAATGACCAATAGCGGTTTCATCAAATAGAACTCTGAAATGAAGATGCAAACCGCATTTAGCATGGTTCACGCGAAGTTTAAATAGTTTATTGGAGCCAACAAAACAAAGAGATTATGTTTAACTGCCACTGTTCCTAATATTTAACAGACTGCTACCGCTTAATTTGCAAGAGTAATTAGAGACATTAGGCCCTGAATAATCAATAGAACAATGGAGTCCCTTACATTGTAAACAACTTTACAGATGTTTTCATTTACTTCAAACAAAAGCCTTAAACACACATCCAGAGAGGGGAGCCGCTAAAAATCCCTACATGGCAATTAAACCCGCACAGGGATATATACTGAATGTACACTACACACCTAGCTTGTTCATAGTTAACTTTGTTCAACCGCTATTTGCCTGCAGGTCATTACTAATTAGGAAAATGCAGGTTTTAAGTCTCAAATTTCCGACTGATTATACCATAAACAGGTACGGGATGGTTATCTTCGTAAATGACCATTGGCCCAGCTGGTCAAAAGCCTAATTTAAATGCACTAGGGAATCTTTCCATAGTTTTATCTGGTCAAATAAAGTCATTTTAAACCTTGGCACGCTTGGGTTTCATTAACCTGACAATAATTGTAAGTTTAGATGTGCCGCGCATGAAAAAGATGTCTAAACAATGGGCCATCAATGATGTTATCATGGCAAATTTGTGATAAATTAGTAAATTATGAACATCGACACTATCTCTATAGGTGAGCCATTAATGAAACAATGTAAATACATTTAGGATTTGAACTAAATACATTTGAAGATTTCTTTTCGTGTACACATATTGGCCTCTCAAGTCTTAGTTTACTGATTGTCATCAAACCTATTCACGAAATGTTTATTAACGGTAATTCCCACGCGAGAAGAAATTTGACGCTGAAATCCACGCTTCTTTTCTTGGTTCTTGTAAATGTATCAAAAAATTATTTTTTCTAAAGATGATCGTTACATTGAAAAAAAAATTATCTTAACGTCATAATTTAAGTGTCAGAACCATGTACCGTACGAACGTTTAGTTTCTCCATTTTGATCCAGTTTGGATGTGTACTTATAGTGACAACAAATATGTTATTTCTTTACAACATACATTTCTTTTACTAATTGGTATTGTAGGTCTGATTATTAAACTTCAAATATCAGATAAATACCTGTTAATAAGTGGGGCTGCTTCTGTCCAGAAATTATTTTGCAACTGAATCTCCCGAACTTAGCTCGATGTTGATTTTATGTTAAACAATACAATTCCATGCTCTGTTTTTTCATTCGAACAAAATTAAGCAAGTACAAAGAAATTGTTTCTAAGATGATAGAAACTTTCCTCGTATAATTATTTATCTGTATTCCTTAAATATTAAACGAAGGTCATTATTGTCCATATATTTTAAAAACGTCGTATTTTGTGGTCATCTTTTCACCATACAGTTGTATTTCCTAATGACTCTGAAAGTAACAAAAAAGATACATTTTCAAAATTGTCAATTTCCGTTGGCTGGCCTCGCATCTGTCGACAGATATTTGCCAAGACAGTGATTATGTGATTACTGGGGAGTATGTCTTATCATTTTGCCCATCTTTTAGTAAGGATGAGCAGAGGAAAATGTTATATGACAATAGAACACAAAAGAAGGAACCATTCGGTTAAAAGGTTCATTCAACTATTGCAAAGATAAAATTCATATTCATAATGGAATACAGCCATAAATTGCATGACCATTGTTACAGGGTTTGACAAGGGGAGTGATGGGTAATAATGAGATTGGAAAACACGTTAAAAAAGAACTTATGTTCACACTTTTTTGTCCCAACCCATTCAATTTAAATCCTTTAAATATTGCTAAAAGAAATTTAAATCCTTTAAATCCCAAGTTTTATTACAGGATTCTACTTTGCGGGATTAATATCAAAATTTATTGAAGCTGATTTGATTTTTTACTAAAATTCATAATAGATCCACCCTAGTAATAATCACTAAATTTTAATAAAGTTTCCAACCTGCTTTTCTTCTTTAAGACATGCATGTTAGATGGTAATAAAAGAACATATTTATTACAATGTGACACTACAATGAGGTACCAATTACCACAGACTGGTTCATCTCCGCACCATGATTAAGTCTAAACCCAGTAAGGCCTTTCATTATGTGTCCCGTGTACGATACTGGGTATACCGTGGGTATGACAACAGGATGCTCATTTGGCAGGTGAGAACGGCACGTGGATGGGTACACTTTATGCATCCATAACAAACCTGCCACACCACATGCCTTACCAGGAAAATCTCCCGCCACTTTTTTTTTTTTTTTTTTTTTTTTGCGAAAACTCGCATTACGCCAATTTTAAATATTTTGAAACCTTTTTCAAATTTGTGCGTGGATGGGGAAATGATAAAGGAATAATTATTATCAAATATTCTTGCGTTTTGAAGAATTACAAGTGCCAGATCAATTTGATTTTATTTTTCATTCAATATGTCATATGTCGAAATTTCCCCTAAATAATAGAAGGGCAATATTTTTGGTGACGATTATGGATACAGTGATCATTGTAAAATTAGAGTATGCTTTGTACAAGATGTTAAGTTCAGATGATGAGGAATTTGAGGCTACATTTCTCCAGTAATCTTTCAAATCATTTCGTTAACACAGCGTTTCTCTCGGATTGATTCTCGTTACATTAGTCATTACAATTATGATGTGCAGCAGATGTGTTACGAAGCTTTTAGTGGTTTTAATATGATTATTTCTTTTGTGATGTCTTCTACTTGTGCTACAGATTGTCGTAGAATGATCCTTATGCGTTCTTCGTTCACGATCTCCATATGATTAAAGCACTAGTCATCCAAAACATTTTGAATCAGCAATTGAGGATTCCTTAATCAGGTTGGAAACAATGGAAACTTCTGTTGCGCCATCGAGAGCAAACACGGCACTCCGAGAATTTTTCTGAAAAAGACGCTGTCACTTTGCTTTAAATGAGGCAAACGTGTTCAAGTGTATTAGAAAGACTGTCTGAAGGGACTGCCACTGAATACCGAAAGATTCCCCTGTCAGAAAATGTATGGTTTATACAACTTGCACCCAATTGAAGAGGCTCATTTGCATCGTTGATTATTGTTGTATCATCCCGTGTAATGTTGTGTAACAAGTTTATTTTGTTCCATTGTGCCATAATTTTATTAGCACATAAAGACAGTAATTGCGATATTTAACTGATAGTAATGGGATAATGGATGAACAGATTAGTTAGGATTTTGGTAAAGGGCTTAGCATGTAAAAGCTAGCGTAAATGGTCATTCTGTTCCCATAAATTACCTCATGGTCAAGTGAATATCGTCACTTCAACGCACAAATAATATTACTTTAAGCATTCAATGCAGTGGAGGGATTTATAACACAACTCGGAAGATGTAAATTAGGTAAAATAATAGACGGAAGTCTGTTTCAATTTTAAGTAAAATAACTAATTTTAATCAATCACTATTTAATCATTTCACTTAGAAACGGAGCTCAGGAAAATGATATTGCGTTTGGAAGCAAAGGAATTTCACATCGTGCTACTCGTAACAAAACAACAAAGAACTTTTATCGTCGAAATGGACAGGCTTTTCCGCTTTGTGAAATAAGAGTTTCAAATTAGGCAACTTTGCCCCATTAAACATGCAAAATAAGAAAAACTGCTATAGACAGAGTAAAAATTAAGACAGATTGGCAGAAATTTAAGTTTCTTTCAACAAAATGAAAATTTAGACATATGCAACATATTCCTGACTAAACAACTTGTACCTTCAGGACGATTCGGCGTTTCTTTCAAAAGCCATCTCAATTGACGTTGAAGTTTTTATCATAACACAACCGTTCTTCTAGTGGTGAATAGGAAAGGTTGTTTTTGCTATCCATCGTTAGTCCTTTGTTAAATTGCTCTACTAATTTGTGAAACTATTCGCAATGCAAAACTGAATAAAATCTAGATAATATAAAAAATTAATAAATTACATGTAATTAGTAATCACTGATAACAGTATGAATGCGATGCTAAGATATCAACGCCGACATCTTCACATTACCCAGTCTACTTACGGGTTATTTTACGGTATCGATAAAGTAGACTGAACTTTGGACATCAGAGTAATATTTAATGACCTGATAATCATTCTCATTTGAATTCAGTTGCCCACACAACATCATTCTGCATCTTAGCTATGCTTTGTAAATGAGCTTATTTAAAATCCGTATTAGACAGTGGATCTTTGTACGTTATTTTGGCAAATACAATATATGTTTACTAGATGAGTAATTGTTTTGTTGGTTCGAAACAGAAACGGTGAAGATAATTACAGGAAGTGCTTGATTATGCAAGTGGGAAACAATACATGTTTATCAGTCCAATTTCGAAAGTGTGTAGTCGCCAAACAACAACACTCCTGAACAGATGCTATGCATTGACAAACGGGCGCGATGAGCTTTGCGTAAAATATTTATCGTTTTATGCAACGTCATGAATGCATTCTTACCTTATTGGAACAGTTCGGAATCCTTACGGCGCGGGCTTTCAACTTAAACTAGCAATGCATTTTCTTTCAACAAGAGGTTTTTTTTAATAGATCTATTTCCAAATAATAAAGCAGTTAATACAAACTAAAATTATTGAATTCAGTAGTGCAAAACTGTGGTAATGGAAAATTAGCCTAAGGAACATATTTTTTACATTTGAAAATCTTCTTCTGAGTCAGATAGGATATGAATGTATTATTTTGTTCAAATATGTAATTACAGCACACATTCTGTATTTTTTATTTTCATTCCCTTGTTTTAAAATTAAAACAACGGCATTTCAGGTCATGTTATTGTTGACATCAACACCATAGCGTTAATTTCTTTTGTTCTTACCCGTTCCCAATTAATCGGATTTTTCTCATCCGCCAGTCAGTTGAAATAATAAACAATTAGATTTTAGAGGAATACACTGGTACTAATGTCATGGAACTGTGTACATTGCGCGTATTGTTCCTGTGAACAAGGCGATATAGGATATTCCCGCTTACATTTTTCTCCCATCCACAGTATATCTTAAATTTAATTATTCTTCGAGATAGAATCTAATTAGTCTGCGATGTCCATTTCGAAATAAAAGATAAAATAAATTGGTCTGTTTGAATGGAAAATCAACAACTTGTCATTTGGGAACACAACGTACATTCCCGATGCAGTCATCATAGCATTTAATAAAAAGGTAAAATAAATAATAGACTAATCAAAAGTACATTTATCATGACTCGTGCCCGCTGCAATCCCACCTCTGATCTTCCATCTACCCTCATGGTCCAACCCTCTAAATTCCTAAATTTGTGGGGTGCCTTGTATGATTGTAGGTCTTCATAAAGTTTTTTCAATTGCCAATGAAATGGTAAAAAAATGAATGTCTCGTATTTGGCGATACCTTGTTGACCACTCTTTTCTCTTCTATTTCTGACTCCCCCATCGGGTTGCTACATTAATCATTGCATGCATTTTGAACGCTTGAAAAAAGTACATCTTGACATGTCTGCATCACAAAACCAAATCGAAACATGAGCATAGTTTTTCCTCATTCTCACTTATCTAATTTGTTAACACCGTCTCGTTCAAAAGCGTCTTTAAAATATGGTAGAATACAATAGAGAACACCCAATATATTTGTTTTTGAAGGAGTGCGGTCCTAATATCTGTCGCAAATCGAGAATCCCCACTGGTGGCCTGTGGAGCATGCATAGAGGACGACATCTTCTAGTGCGAAATCCCCATATAGTGACAAATATCTTGTTTGTTTTGTAACGAACCACCTCAAGAAATGGCCAAAACTTGAAACACTTCTCAAATCAGTGTAATAATTTACATTGTTTATTGACAAACTTGTTACACAATGGTTTCGTTGACAACAAAATAGACAAATTAGATCTGTTGAAATTAACCAATTATTGTGCAACGTAACTCAAAAAGCATATGACATTATAGTATTGGTAATTCAACTTGCTTGCACATGGCAGCAATTCGTATCGCAACAGTGATGATGCCAGGGCGGGATGTTTCATTGAAACGTAGACTAAATTCTATGTGCATGAAGTATGGGAAAACAAATGTAAAATACATCTTTCCGATTAACTTATGAAATTGTAAAATTATTTCCGATTTTATAAATAGAGTAAAATTATTGCCGGTTTTACAGACGAAAATTTATTAAATAACAGATACGGTTGAGAATCATACATCAAGGTACCCTATTATTAATCACTAAAGTGACAGGTCATTCACTGTGGGGGAGCTTCATTAACAGTCCAATAGTTATTTTCTTTCTTTTATGAGTTAGGGAGCCGAAAATTACGGGTTAGATGTCTTCTTGGCTTTTACTTCAATCTGCTGTGGCATAAAATCAGTTGAAAGAATGCTTGTCTGGGCCAGCCCTGTAATTCTCTAAAGAACCATCCACATAAAGAATTTCATCAACAGAAAGAATTTCTTTTCAGCAATTCAGATGTACTCTTGCATGTATGTATCTGTCGTTTTGTGTAGATTACAAATTGAATGTTCTTTGTGGACAGAATGGAGTGTAACTAAATGATGCCATCATGTTTTTGTGCCAAACTTGATAGATGCGCGTGCCTTAAAGTGTTCTCAAAATATGTAGAAGAACTTTATCAACACATTGCATTGTGTACATTGTGCGAGTTTAGAAATCGTAAGAAAAGTGTAATTTTAAAACATTAACATATTATTTCCAATTTCTTGTTTATACCACATTGTCGAAAGAGAAACTTGTACGAATAGCACTAAATAATTCAAAAAGTCCATTCGTTGCGAAAGAGGAAATTTTGCATCATGCTTCTTCATTTTGGAAACACTAGAAGCTCTCCTTTGAATGAAAGGCACAGAGTACAGTCCTTACTCCCAAAATGATATGTAATTCCTGAGTCGTTCTACAATTTCCTTTGACTAAACATCCCACTCAACCTTCCCTCTGTCGTTTTATCTACAATCTAATCTAATACGTTCTATAGAGTATTCTCGACTCAATACAAAACTAAACACACAAGAATTTGAGCCAGCCAGTTTTAGCCTAAATGTTTCATTACTTTGAACATCTCAATACCAAAGGCGACCTCTGACGCCAGTAATATTGCGCTCTTACAATGCACGCACAGAAAGAATGAATCCAAGGTCTGCTCAATACGGATTGAAACGGTGATCTTTCCTGTGATTGCTCCTTGTTACGGGTAACCAAAGTATCTAAATTTCACGCCGAGGATAATCTTCCGGTCGCAGTGGTGCCCCTCACCATGGATGAAATACAGATTTTTTGTCTTGTGTCATTTCCAAGATATCAAACCCATTGCGTTTGTTCGTACCCAGGATATCATTCTCCATCGTTATTATTAAATTTTGATTAAGCAGAATTTAAGCATTAAAATAATTAGTTTTGTCATCCAGAGTGATTCGCTAATAAGCATCGTAGGCATTAAATAGATTTGAAACGTCTTCGCTGTTGAAGAAATAGTTCCACACCAATACTTCGTCGATGCTGAAGGCTGAATACAACTCATCTCGACCTGCAATAATCAGACTACTAACGTTACTGAAACCCTACCAAGCATCTTTTGGCTTCTGTCCTGTGATTTGATAAGGAGGATTTCCCTACAATCAGTATTCTGTTCTGTGATTGGACAGGCCCCGTGTATAAATTATGTTAATGAGGTCTTGGGGAGATCCTCATTGGCTGGAATGTTGCATTGTAGCGGTGCAATCTTGAAACTATATTAATGTCAAAATATCTCTAAGAGTAGTCAGTCTGTATTATTGTATCAACTTTAAGTTTCAAATCACACACTGCTATCAACTCATCGAGTTCATAAGTAGTGCACTCAGACTCTGATTTTAATTTGCTTTCCAGCTTTTATTACCTTAAAAGATTCCTGCATCAAGTCTA
>JBCAUI010012791.1:0-22150 GCA_038406195.1 Haplosyllis anthogorgicola | reverse complement strand
GAGAAGGATTTGGGACCAGGCATCAGGCTAGAGACCCTCAGTATCACTTGTAAGATCTACAGACTCCAGCAATAAATTATATTCAATGTTTACCTACTGAGTCGGGAGAACCAGGGAGAAGCCATTCTGTACCTTTACAAAAATTTGAGTGTGGATATTTTTACAATGCCATGTTACCCAAATTAAAGATACACTTATTTCGTAAATAGATAGAAAAATAATCTTACAATGTAGTTTGACTTTATTTGAAAATTAAAGGACATAGTACCTTCTGATTCTACTTCTATAATGTCAAAGCTCAACTTCTTCGGAGTAATGTTACATGGAGATCCATTTTTGACATTTTTCTGAGTTGATTCTGATTGTGGGGTACATTCCTTTTCTTCAAATTTCACCTTCTTTACAGAAGTAGACCCATCACTAAACAGAAGAATTGTCCTTTTCCTCCTTTGTCTGAAATTAATTTACCCAATTTTGAGAAATGGAACAAACTTAGACTTTTCAAATTAAATTTCATTAATCATGATTATTTTAAAAAAATTATTTAGACTTAGTTTTCAGAATTCCATTCATCTTTGGTACCTTCTTTATAGGTGTATTCACGAATTTGCTGTGATCAATTACTACAAATAAATATCAAAATCATTTACATTTGTGAAAGAAGTACTTGCAAGGTCCAGCAATTTTTCATTTGTTATCATATTGAAATAATTTTTGCTCTTATAAACCAAGGGATTTTCATTTAGGAAAAAGTTCTTTGTTACTACAAATATATTTTTTATGAAATAAGTGTATCTTTATTTTACCTTGATCGATCAGAGTCCTGAATATTTATCTTGGGTTTTGTATTGGAGAATTAGGTATACTGGGCAATGATTCAGACTCAGTATCTTCAGTGTCAGGAACTGGATCCTCTTTTGGTGCTGCTTGGTTAACACCAGTTATTTTTTTCTGGTGTTTTAATGCCTAGTCTGCTGGTGCCAGGTATGTTGGAAACATCTTTTATGAATTTTGGGCTTTGGTGGGATTGGTGATTGTGTAATATGTCCACTATACTACTACACTCATGGACAGATACATAGGCATCTAATGCATCAACATTTTGTGGGAGTTGTGGCATAAGACTTAATGAATAGCATCAACTTGTTTGATGTTCTCTCCCAAATTACATTGCCTTTTCCCTTAAAAAGAAATAAAGAATTGAAAATAGGACAAAACAGTAAATTTGTGTTCATTTTAGAATAAGGAGTACATTCCAAAATCCAGTTTTCTAGCTATATAAGAGTGCATGAAAAATGTCTGTTGTATGTATTTTAATTATAATTCTTACATGGCAAGTTGTACATTCGAAGGCATGTTAATTGGTCTTCAGCTGTGACTCCTGGTTCAATGTAAGTTATCATTATTGCTGCAACAACTACTAATCTGGCTCTCTGTAATTTTCCTTTCTTGTAGTACACAACTGCACAAATAGCCTTTACTACTTTTTCATCTTTTTCATCAAAGAAATAGATATCATGATTCATTCCTAAATCAATCAGATCTTTCTTGGCTTTCTCATAAAGCACAGAGGCCATTAATGGGTCCGACAAGAATTCAAATTTCATGTTTCTTGAATGGACCATGCATACTTCTTTTACTGACTGTATGCTGATCCTACAATAGTCCTTAATTAACTGTTTCTTTTCTTCATTACTAGACATTTTTAATTTTGATGCACAATCTTTACCTTGGTCTGTCACTTTCATAAAAATAAACCTTGTTGTTTGTTTACAAATTTCAACTGTTATGTGATGTCATAGGGGATGAGATCCAATCAAATGGCTTAAAATTGGTACCACATGACATTGTTTATGTCAGGTGCACATGTTTTTTCCCAATGTTACATTATAGACATGTTGCAGAAAGTGAGACAAATTTAAGAGCAATATGGCGGACAAGGAAGAAGGAAATTCTTATTACAAGTGAAAATCTTCAAAATACAAGGGTGGATCTAGGGGGTGCGGGGGGGGGGGGGGGGGGGGGGGGGGGGGGGGGGAAGGGGGGGGTTCGGGGGGTGTGGGGGCCACCCCCCCCCCCCCCCCCCCCCACAGCCCAAAATTTCTTCATTTTCATGCAGTTTTTCTCGATTTTGGGCAAAAATAGGTGAAAATTGGGGTGCCCCAAGGTTGGCACCACCCCCTACAAGAAATTCTGGATCTGCCACTGAAATATATATTATTTAGGTATAGTAGAACATATTTATACATTAGAAAGTTAAATTTGTGACGTTGTGTAATTTACGACGTTACTGGATGCTACGCATGAAACTGAAGGCGCACAAGCGAAGGTCCGTTCGTTCACTGTTTTGCCACATTCCCTCATTCATATCTGAAATAAACTATGTTTATTTAATCATTATCCTATAATACATTTGTAATTTATAAAATATGAAAAATTAGTTCACGGATTGCATGGCAGCCAAGGTGTGTCTGTCCCCAGCCGACCCCCTTCCCCCCACATCGGAAATCCTTGATCCGCCAGTGCATTTGTTTGCATCTGTATCATTCTTGTTAATGGATGCATCATGACTGCAATAACGCTATTCTCTATTCTCTTCGTAACGCAGGTTCATCACGAGAAGCTTCGAATGGGTTTTCAGTTGCATGACCCGGAGGACTACCCGGGTGATTACGAGGCCCTACACGATCCATACCTCAAGAAACACGTCCACAGGAAACAAATGAGAAGAAAACTCCACCGGGATGGATTAATCACTTGCGACAATTTCGTGAAATGTACCCTGAAACAGTTTAATTCTTACAGAAGTTACTTAAACTCTGTCTACCTGTTCTACGAGAAATATGGGGTGAGTATTCAGGTCCATCGTGTATAAATATCCACAGTCCCGAATGAGTACTTACCAATCAGCGTGCTTTTAACCTTAACGCTTGTGCAGTTACAGTCCAACGCCACTTCTTCAGGGTTGGGCTCATAGGCTGAACATTACAGTGTTAGGGTTGGTGCGTTAAGGATGGTACATTAAAGTTTATGAAAACACGCCGAATGTGATAACATCGCATGGCTCCGAAATCTACAGCCGTTGATAGATTAAACTTCTATATCTTGTGACTAAAATATTACAATTGCAGATGTTATGGGAGCAACAACGTGCGATGCGTTTACGAAATCGAATCATACAAACGCAGGGTCGGATACAAAGACGTCAACGCATCAGATACATGAAATCACTGAGAGCTGTAAGAAGAAAAGTGCAAAGAGATGTGGAAAGAACCAGAAATGCGTATGTTTTTCTTTAACAAACTACCGAGCATTTTAAACATGTTTTCCTTGACCCCTTGTTCGAGGCAGGATTATAACAGATTTCTTTAAAAGTTCTCCTAATTAGGATGCAGTGTCAAGAATATTTCGTGAACGTTTTTGCACAGATATTCCTCATACCCTCATACCCTACCCCCCCTCCCCATCCCACCTACCACCACCTCCTCACTCCACCCCTACCACCACCCCACCACACCACCTTCCATCATCCCACCCCATCACACCACCTCACCCCAGCCCATCCTACCCTACCAGTTTTTCAGGCTCAAGACCACATAGTCTTATTGAATTTCATTCGATAGACAATTATCCCAGTACAGTACGGAGTTAACATTATATCTAAAATCAAGAAAATAAAGAAGGAAAACTATTTGGATAGGGCGTATTCAGTGTCTTCACAAATTTAGTTTCACCTCATGTTCTTCGATTTCAGTACTTTGAAGCTCATGTCACAGCGAGCAGCGACGGCTAAACTTGTCCTCCGTCGCAAGCGACAACAAGTTGCCGAAAGAACGAGGGAACTTAATGCACATTTCGATCTTCGCTTTGCCATTACGAAACAGAAATTGCTGGAGGTAAGTGTGATATGTATACGTATCTTAACTATCTGCAGACTGTTATTTGTTTTTAAATGTATCCATGTAATGCCAGTACAAAATTAACAATTCTTATCTCATTTCAAAATTATAACACACTAAGCAATAACGGAAATATTACAAAACACAAGGATAATTCTATTGTATTCCTACTGATTTAACCGTTTTCTGCTAACATTTTTTTTCTGCAAAGGACCATCAAACATTAAAGAAACAACTGGAATCACGTATAAAACGAGAGGAAGCAAGGTTTAAAAAGACGAAAAAAACAAAACAGTTGAACATTAGAAACCGTCAGAAACTTAGGCGAGGAAAACTTCAGCGCCATCTGGTTGCTGTAAATGAAGAAGAACAGAAGCGACAAGAGGTTATTGCACAAAGGTTCCGGTTTGCTGTACCGAGGGAATGTGTCAAACATGAAATGACACATAACGGTAATAAATTACCTGATTAAATCTAAATTCAAGTGTACTGAGCAGCTTCAGAAATCGGTTGAAATAAAAACAAAATAAATCATAAAGCATCTTTACCCTATGTTTAATTTGTCCCCTTTCATCTATTTCTGTTTTATGTTTATTTTCAGCAATATTAAATCAGGTTCGTGGCGGTGTAAACGACAGAAAACTCGTGTTTCCTACTGTGTCTATGATGCGAAACATGGCCAAAAGACAGCTCGGAGTCAGAGGAAAGATCACGACCCAAACACAAACTGATGACTTAGTGATGAACGGGATTGAGTCGAGAAGTGAATCTTGCAGAGCAGTCAAAGATGCAATACTTGAAGTATCAAAAAGAAACATAAAAAAGGCCAACAGTCTGAAAACGGTATCTGTTTTGGAAAATAAGACAAGTGAAGACATTCTAGTTGGGTCGGAACCACCAGAAATTGTGAAATTAAAGGGACCCAAAAGAAGAACCAGACAAGTGAAGAAGCCAAAGGCTACCCAGACGACTGGTACTGAAACAGGGCGCTACCAGAAAGTATGTCAAAAGCGTCGACGAGGCAAGGCTGCAACCCACGAACCAAGTGAAAGTAACCAAGGTAAGCAGCAAATTAAACAGTTAGGAAAGGACACTAGTCCTTGATATTAAAACATTGCGCTTAACAAAATCGTGTTGGTAATAATTGCAGCCAATTCGTTTTCTTTCAGACAGAAGCACGCAGCATCCGGGTTTTGCACAAGATACTGTGGAAAACTCAACTTCACGTTCTAACGAAACAGGCAATGTGTCAGAAACGGCAAACTTAGAACCTTTCCAGACTTGTGAAGTTTGTAAATTCAGAGCCTCTAGTGCCGATGCAATCAAAACGGTCACCTCATCTACAACAGATACTCCCAATGTAGTCGAGACAAAAACCAAGTCTGGCAACACTAAAGAAATCAAGACAGAAACCAAGGTAGATTCATTTCTTGAAGGCATTTCACGCGCCATTTTCAAAGAAATAACCGGTTCAGATGAACTCAAATATACTGCTAATGAACCTAAATCTAAAGCGTACAGTGTCGAAGCATTCCAGATTGACGGCACTTCAACAATAGATGATTCTAAAGTGCCCGAGAGAAAAGCAAAATCTAAAACAATGGAAGAACTTCAGACAGAAACTAACTTAGACAGATTTCTTAAGGACATTTTACTCGCCATTCGTAAAGAAACGAGAGATAATTCTAAACTACTGGACACAGAAATTAAATCTGGAACCATAGAAGAAATTCCGAAAGGAACCAATTTAGAAGGATTTCTGAATGAATCTATCGCAAATGAATCTAGAATTTCCAGTGACGAAGCAATACAGACTGTCACCACTTCTGCAATAGATCACCTGAAAGTTCTCCATAGAAGAGCCAAAAACGAACTTCAAACAGAAACCAACTTGGAAGCATTTCTCAAAGACATTTTATTCACCATTTCCAAAGAAATAGCTGATAATGTTAAAGTACACGAAACAAAAAACAAATCCGAAACTATGGAAGAACTTCTGACAGACAACAACTTGGAACCATTTCTCAAAGACATTTTATTGACTGTGTCCAAAGAAACAGCCAGATTAGACGTGGTTAAGTCTTATATGAATGAACTGATAAAAGAACAGGCAGAAGATCTGAAGAAAAGCAGCGTATCTAGTGTAGAAACCGTCAAATCTGATACAGAGTATCTGCAGGGAGGCACCAAATACGTCACATCAAGTAGGGGATCACTACAGGACACAAGTGATCTCGAGGGATTACTGTCCGAAGCACCAAGTCCAGGAGATCTTGGAAAATCATCTGGCACGGTATCACAGGCTCAAAGCACAACATCTGGAACAGAAAGCAGAGAAAAGGTGAGCAAGAAAACCAGAAAATCCAGTAGAGGAACACCTCAAGGTAATATGTCTGCCACATGCAGTGATGAACATCTTCCCAAAGACAAAATGTCCAAAAGTGCCCCTAAAGGAAACAGAAAATTTAGCACAGAAGTCTTGCAGAAAGGAAGCAAATCCAGAGCCTCCAGCAGAGGGACGCTTACAGATGGTAAATATGCGAATGAAAGGCTTCATAAAGACAAAATGTCTGGGCAAGAAATCAGGAAATCTAGTACAAAAACCCTTCAGGAAGGAGGCCAATCCAGAAGATCCAGTGCGGGAAAACCGACAAAATCCCTAGTGATGAGATCCTGCACGTCTCCTCCTGAAAACATTCAGAGAGCTTCTGTTTCTACGTCATCTTTATCCAGCGCGAAACTAATTCGGTCTTCTTCGTCGCATTATCGAAAGAGCAGTTGGAATATTTCACAAAATTTGATTGACAATCTAATAGGAAGTGAGGAAGAGGACCAATACAGGATGGTTGAAACGACCAAGTCAGACAGCAGTACCTCAGGATATGTCAGCTGCTTAAGTGCCTTGATAGCGAGGATTGTACAAGAATCCAGACTCTCCATAGATAGTCAGAGAACAAGTAAATATGAGGATGAACTGTATGATGATATGCTAAATAGAAGCATGGCAGAAAGCGAAGCTGACATCTTAACTCCAAGTGATGTGGACAGTTTGCTGGACATTCCTGTTTTGGCACACTCCTCTGTCTTGAGTAACATTGTCAACGAAGTAATTAAGAAAACATCCACAGAACTTTTGGTGGATATGAAAAAGGTTGATAACATTCCAGACCATGAAGTTGAAGATGATGATCTGACAGAGGAAATGGTTAAGGAAATTGTGATCAATGTAATACGTAAAGTTCTTTCTGACATCAACGCAGAATTAGGCGAACGCAGCAATTCTGGCGTTGTTACGTGCCACATGTCTGATACTGCAATTTTACAACATCCAAGCATAGAAACGAGTCACGACATCCTGAGTACTACGCATTCCGAAAGTACTGCATGTAAAGTTGAGGTGGAAACACGAAAGGAAAATGCTACAAAGCCACGAGGCATCAAGAAAAGAATCGGCCAAGCAATGGAGAAAGTTGTTACAAAACTAGCCAAGAAGAATTTAATGGAAGCCTGTGCGAAATGGATAAAACGGAAGGTTCGAAGATGCTCTTGTTGTCCTTGTACGAAAAGGTGCAGATCTAAGGAAAAGGCCTCGTTGGAAGTAATTTCTGAACCTACTGTATCTTCAAACGTGCATCGTTCTCGACAGACACCCTCAAATTACACGCTTCTAACAAGCAGCAGCAGCAGGAGCTCTTCGGAAGTATCCGCAGAAATTAGTTACGAGAAACGAAAGATGAGAACAGGTAAAAAAAGACGCATCGCAAATAGAGGCACTGAAGTTTCGCCTGAATCACAGAAGTCGCCATGTCATGAACATGATGCGACTACGGATAGTGAGAAGGAAGAATATTCAAGATCTGAACTGAATACGCCTCGTGAGTTTAACATCGACAATGAATCTGTTTCTCCCAGATCAAGTAGCAGCTCCGATACATTGAACGCAGGTATCAATGATATTACTGTGTCCACATCACCAGTAAACAGTTCCATTGGAAGCGAATCTTGATAACTGAATGCAAGTAATATGAGTTTTACACAACGAAGTTCTAAAGGTCTGTCAAGCTATTTTTCGTAACAATCCGAAAACGACGTCACGAATAATGGAGATGATTTCAGATTATCTTTCTCTCTTGTTGGCACTAGATCGTCACGATTACACGATTCAAGATGAACTTAAGTTCATCGTCTTATGTGTCACTGTCTGTAAACTCTACATACATGATCATCTTGTATAATAAAAATGTCAATAACATATCCCTTTGTTTTCGTCTTGATTAATGATACAAACAAAATACATCTATTTTGAGGGCTGTCAAAAACGTTAAAGTATGTGACAGGATTGCCCAGTGCCAATAAAGAGCGGATGAACCAAAAACAATATTTGAGTCTCGAGTCTTTTAATGGCACCAAGTACCAAGACTTATTTTTGAAGGGATGCCATAATTTAAAATGTTGTATAGAGTAAAGCTTAATGGAAGGCTAACATTGAAAACATCTTTTCATAAGAGAATAGAAACACTGAAAAGAAGAAAGCATCATTGAAAAGAAAAAAGCATCTCGGTTGATACGTTATCAAAAAAATAATTTACTTTCGTTCCAAAACGGGGTGCTGTTACTAAAGATAACTAGCTTAAACCCCGAAGACCCAGGAAATTCCCACACTGACCAGGAGGGGGGATCAGGAAGGATCCTAACAAAGGGACATTTGGTCCCCCCCCCCCCCCCCCGCTCGTGTGATCCACTCACGCTTCCCGCGGAAATCAGCTGAGGTTGATTCTCCATTTTAGTAAAGGAGATGCGGCAGTACATTTCATGTACAAAAACTTCTGTCAAAAAGGTGTACGTACGATGTTCATCTTCAGATATAAATTCGCAAACAAAACCTTTCTTAATTATAGCATAGGCGCGCTAAGTTATTTTGACAGTAGTGACCATGTTCAATTCTAGAAAAAAACGTTCGTTTGACGTCTTTAGTAAATAAAATAAAAAAAGATACCGGTTACGTTACTTCCCAAGACAAGAAAAACACAACACAATCTTTGTTTTGCTTTCAACAAAAGTTTAATGTCAAACTTATAAAAATATTTGTTAACAGCTAGGTATATGTACAAATAAAAAGGCGTTTGCAATTGCAACCTTTTTATATTTTTTTTTTAACCAGATTTCACAATTTTAATTTATTTTCACTTTTTACATACCTTGTAAACAGTATTTTGTAGCAGCACTTTCTCTTCTACCTACTGTTATCTGTACAATATAAACTGCTATGACTCATTGGTGTCCAATAATAAATAGTTGACATTAATCTTTATAAATAGCATTAAAACATTTAATAAACATTCAAAGAATGACCAAACATTTTCGGCCATGCGTTATTTTCCATCGTATTTATGGCCAACAAAGAAAAATAAAGTCGGAAAACTGTTCAATTATATACATTCCTTGAAATACTTCCACAAAATTATCTAAACTAGTCAATCACTAACCTAACAATGACAAAAGAAAATGTACAAACATTCACATTGAAGACAAAAAAAGAAATACGAAGCATTCCAAGTCTTACTTCATTGCTTGAAGTTGTCATACATGTACAAACAGGGGTCAGGGGTAGACTTAATCGAACTAAATGTATCCTTCATCTCACTGTATCTTCAATATATCTTCAAATATATAAATATTTGTTTATAGTACGTACCAATTACATCTTAATGATTTCATTCCTCACTGTTTGATACAAAAGTATCCCATTAGATTCGTGCACAAAAGACACTACCTAGTAAGTAATATTGCTGATATGTTGATTCTGAAGATCAGTGTCTCAATATGTAACCCTTGTGTTCTTTTCCCGTACAAGAAAGTGTAACATGTACAACTACAAACGTTCCTACTAACCAGGTAAAATACGTTTGTACATCAGTTTCTACATTCAACATTGAAAAAAAAAGAAAAGTTTCATTTAGTTTGGCAAATTTGTACATATACAAAATAATCAATGGCTAGAAATAATGGGCATATTGCATGTAGTTCATTTTATATAATACTTTTTCTCAACCTCCGTATTGCTGGTGTAATGCAAGCTACAAAAGCATACGACATGAACGTTGACTTGCAAACAGAGTTCTGAATTTTAGAGTGAAGTATTTCATGTCAACTGCTGCTTTTAATTAAGGATTTCATGATCAAATATGTAGTCAATGTACTATTATTGAATAGTCGATATTCAGAATTTACAATTTTAAATGATACGAATTTTGCAATTTATCAATGCCATTTTCTTGATATCCGTGTAAACACAATCAACGTGTACAATGAACACAAAAACATGTAGTCATGAGAGATCTCTGGATTTTTGTCGTGTTACATGCATGATGTCATAGATCCTACATAAATCTAATTTTAACAGATCAATATTAAAATTCACTCACAGTGACTTTAACCAGCAGTCAAAAGTTAAGTAAAATCCCATGCACGGATGGGCTATTATTTCTGTTACAAATGCCTTGTCAATTCTAAAAGTACATGTGCAATTAAACGTGCGAGTAATCAGACCATTTAATAACTTAATAATTATTCACATGTGAAATATATAGCACCTTTTTGAAAAAGAGCATTTATTAGTGAGAGCTGAACATACACTTCTTTTTAATCCATACGTCTTTGACAGTGCGACAGCAGTTTTATCTAGACTGTAAAATGCTGCCATCTGTTTTTAATGTTTTGTTTTTTCACCGCGAAAATAAGGCTTTAACACTGGGACTAAGAAATTGCATTGTTCCATCCCCCAGTCACATCCTAAATTTTTTAACAATGTATTCTACTTTCAACACTTGCAACCTTACAACTGTACACTGTGTGCGGCGGATGAATGAAAATAAATAAATTAGCACGCAATACATCTTTCATCAAAGATTATTTCAAAATGTTACGTGGCATAAATCATGCATTTCGAGTGCAGAGTAAATAACTTATTACAACTTTGTTCGATTGGCATGACATGAAAAAAATACATATATTTATCTTGTCTGCACAAAACCTGTACTGTCCTTTGTCAAAAATAGAGTTCTTTGTGGCTTATTAGATATCACAAGCCTTGTAATATGTATTACCTCTTTCATCTCAATATTACATTTTGAAATTGTTACCAGAAAATAAAAGATTGCTAGGGCCAGGCAAGTTTGTTCTTTTGAAAGCTTTGACCAGACTCATTGCTGTTATAATGTTTAGGCAGGAATAAAAACGTATCTGCACCTTATCCAATTTGCAAATTATTTTGGCATCCATTTACGTTTTAAAAACCTCGTATGAGAATCCATGAATCGCCCCTTTAAAGCGTTTTTCGTGTACCTATATTTCAGTGCACATCCTCCATTTAAGTACAGCTACGCGTACTTTTGAGCACTTGTTTTTGAGCAGCTAGTGAAAGCAGCATTTGTTTTAAACACTCACGTGAAGCAATTTTCTAAATCCTTGCTTTTTGATACAATGTAGCATTTTTGCAGTACCACATAACATGTGAAGGTAGCATCGCGTGTTATTAACCATAATAAGTTACTGTTTCTTTAGACTTAAATCCACTTGATATGTCTGAAATGCCTGTTGTAGCAGCATTCCTCTGGTAGCACTAAAGTCGTAGCACTTCTCTGTGTAAGTAAGAGTTTTGGCCAAGTATTGTTTCGCAATGCAGTCACAACCAACGATGAGACTTTTTAATATAGTTTTTCTTAAAAAAAAAAAATTGGCTGTTTCAACATCAAGGCATGTTAGGCATCATATTCATATTGTATGGACCTGAGTTTGGGGGCATACCACCCATATTACCTCCTGGACCCATCATTCCTCCTGGACCCATATTTGGGCCCGGGGGACCACCCCCGGGACCCATCATTGGTCCAGGGCCTGGACCCATGCCACCGGGTCCTCCTGGTCCACCCATCATAGGCCCTGGACCCATACCACCGGGCCCTGGACCCCGAGGCGGTGGACCACCTCCTCTTTGAGCGTATATTTGCTGCTGAAACTGTTGATACTGTGCACTATATTGAGGTCCACCTGGACCAGGTGGCATCATTGACGGGTCCTGTGGCATACCACCATGTGGTGGGGGTCCTGGCATAGGTCCTCTAGTTTGCATGCTCATCTGTTGGCTTTGCATTTGCATACTACTATGCATCATATCTGGTGGACTACCCATTCCTCCTAGAGGGCTAGGTCCTCCCTGGCCAGGGTGCATCATACCTGGATTGTACTGCATACTAGACATTTGACCGCTCCGACTTTGCATCATCATACCTCCTTGTTGCATACTCATTGGTGGACCACCAGGACCCGGTCCTGGACCCATTGGCCCAGGACCCATCCTATCCATAGGTCCACCTGGACCCATTGGGCCCATCATATCTTGAGGTCCATTCATACCCGGTCCAGGTCCCATCATGCCTTTCGAAGTTGGGGGCATATTGCCGTCCATGTGTGATAAAGGTGAAGGGAACTGTGGCAGAATGTCTCCGAACTCTTTGCGGGGCCCTGGCCCTGCTTGGCTGGATGGTGGATTGGCAGGAAGGTACTGTATTGTGTTAGGGGCTTTGGCCTGGATCTGTACATTGGCATTCCCTTGGCGATAGTTAGGACTAGGTATGCCCGGTGAAGGCCCCGACGACGTGGGAGGGGGTCCACCAGGGAATTGCGGGCTCTGACATGGAAATCTTGAGGGCATACCACCAGTGGGTCCAAAGTTACCCATAGGGTCCATTTTAGGTTGTCCCATCGGATCATTTGGCATCGGTCCTGATGGTCCATTGAACATCATGCTGTGTTGAGACTGTTGTTGCGACATTGATGTCATCACACTATTTGGAGGCATATTACCAGGACCTGGGCCTCCCATACTCATGTCACTGTTCATCTGTTGGATTTGCATAGACGGATTACCTGGACCTCCAGGCTGGTTTACACTCTGAATGTTTAACTGTTGTATTGACAGGTTAGCATTCACGAATGTATTGTTCACACTTGGCGGCTGATTTTGGTTCTGGGGAGGTGGAGGCTGTGGTGTACCTGGTTGTGGCATACCCCCAGTTGGCGTTGGCGGTCCGTTGCCTTGGGGGTTTCCATCAACATCCGACATTTGGCCCTGAATTTGAATGTTATGAAAAGGCCCTCCCTGCATCATGTTTTGCTGCATTTGATTCGACAAATGTTCTACTCCTTTTGCAAGATTGGCTAAACTGGCAGAGGTAATATTGGACATTGAGTTTTTCGACGACGGTGCTGTGGAATTAGCAGGTGGGTCATAATGAGTCAATCTAGTCCCTCCTTGAGACTGTGTCATTGAAGGAGCACTAGCACTTGTTCCTGCTGCCGTTGACGCTACAGGTGCATTCCCTGGTGTTGACGTGGTTGTACACGATGTACTTATTCCTGGGGTGGTACTTGCTGGCATGGGGCTTGGCGCACTAGATAAAGGCCCTGTAGTACCGGCTTGACTACTCATTGGTGATGGTGCGGGGTTGAGCTGGTCCCCTGCGGCTGTACTAGTTGGATGAGAAGGCGACGACGTAGGCTGCTCCTGGTAGGCCAGGTTCAACTGCTTCGTTATCGTCAACTCTTGTCCGTCGAACTGGTTCAGGTAGTTAAACTGTTGGGGTGATGGTGCCGGTTGCAGCTTCTTGTATAATTCATCCAGTTCATCACCTGCTGTAAATACGTAAATATTGTTTGGTATCTTATTGTTATCAGACAAATGGGGTTCACTGTATTAAAGAATCTATGATCTCACATGATTTGTTAGCTTATTTGAACTTAAATATGCCATACTCACTGCAGTGCAGTATTATCTGAAATCGATTTTTACAAACTTTAATTAGAATACATACCACTACGTTTTCTCTTGGTGCCAGTTGACTGTGCATAACTTGGAGGTGGCTTATTACTTGCCGTAGAATTAGGCGTTCCGGGACCACCAGGAAGTTCAGGGTTAAACTGTTCAGGATTACCTGCCCGATGGATCTGTGGCAATCTTGGATTCATCATTGGGTCTTTCATAAACATTCCATCAGGCATGGGACCCATTGGGTCATATGGTCCTTGTGGTCCACCCATGCGTGGTCCGGGTCCACCTGGTCCAGGAAACATATACGAGTCCGGTGCAGGCGAAGGCAAACCTGAAGAACCTAAGTGTGGGGAAGGCAAGGGGCCATTTGGGATGGGTGAGGTAGGCGATGGGGCTCCTGGGGGCATTCCAGGGCGTCGATTCATAGACGAAAAGTATGGTGGAGGAGGACCTTGTCCAGGCGGCATGTTCATGCCTGCTTGCTGCATTTGTTGCATCCTTTGCATATGATCCATTTGTTGTCTCCTACGTTTATCATTGTAAAAATCCTGTTGCAATTTAAACCACTCTCTTTGAGGAGGAGTCATATTCTCCCAGTTTGGCGGCAACTGATTGGGAGAAAACGGCATACCACCTGGACCCATAGGCCCATTTGGACCCATAGGTCCTCCTGGTCCCATTGGCCCCATAGGTCCATTCATTCCCATAGGTGCACCTGGCCCCATTGGACCACCTGGTCCCATTGGTCCATTCGGTCCCATAGGTCCACCAGGTCCCATTGGTCCATTGGGAACCATAGGCCCCATTGGCCCACCAGGCCCCATTGGGCCCCCAGGTCCCATCGGTCCATTTGGTCCCATTGGGCCATTAGGACCCATGCCATTAGGTCCCATTGGTCCATTCATGGGTCCATTAGGTCCCATTGGTCCATTCATGGGTCCATTCATGGGTCCATTAGGTCCCATCGGTCCATTCATAGGGCCATTGGGCCCCATCGGTCCATTCGGTCCGATTGGTCCGTTAGGACCCATAGGACCATTCCCTGACATCATCATTTGAGGTGTGGGAGAGCTCATCCCCATATTGCCTTGTGAAGTCATTGGGCTCATCATTCTATTCGGTCCCATCATGTTGGGATCTCCATTCATACCCGGTCCCATAGAGTTCGGAGGCATATTCGGGTCTGGTCCGGGTGGCCTTTGGCCTTGTTCTAATCCAAACATTTGTTGGAACTTTCGTAATTTTGCCAGTTGCTCTTCTCTCCTTTGCAACTGTTCAGGAGTCAAGTTTTCATTGGGCACTTTGTTATGAGACAAGTTTCCTTGGCCTGACATAGAATTCATAGGGTCACTGTTCGGCCCCATCATGTTCATAGCCTCTGATAATGAAGGCATGTTATTGCCTCCAGGTCCAGTCGTTGGAGGAAACTCCATATTGTTTATACTGTTCGGCGAGAAAGGCGAAGGGCTCATGCCCTGTTGTAGATTAGCGTTCTGTTGTTGCACCCACTGTGCGACGGATGACATCGCATTTTCACCACCTGGTCCAGGACCAGGTCCGGGTCCGGGTCCAGGCCCCATCATAGGTTGTCCAGGTGGACCAGGTTTCATTGCTCCAGGATTTGGACCTCGCATGTTTGTCATCATATTAGCTAATCCTGGGGGTCGGTTAAATTGTGATATCTTCAGCGGATGTTTCTACAAATAAAAATAAAAAAGAAGTTGTCAAAATATGCACTTGTTACCACATTCCAAGTTTTTTTTTTCTAATCCGTGTGTCTATTGCTATCAAGATGGATGCCACAGTAAGTTATCGAAAAATCAATGAGGTAATTAAGCAAAATCGTCATTTATTGAAAATATACTAGTGATATCGCATTTACAAAGTTATGGAAACATACACTGTTGAAAAAATCGCTTACGAAAGGCCAATTGCTGGACCATCCACATTCAATAACCTTCAAGGCCATAACACCCTTAGAAATATTGGTGGTGCTTTATTCATGTCTGTGTTTGCCTCTTTGCCTAATTTTGCGATGTGTGGCTTGCTTGCTGTAAATATGGCCACATCAGTCGCGTTTATGAATGGTTTCAGTAGCAGCTACAGAGTCCCTTCTATGACTACATGTTCCCTTAAGAATACCCCTTCTTTGAAGCTGTTCCTCTTGATAAGAGCACTGCCCACAGATGCGCCGGATTTGCAAACTAACTGGAAATTGGGGAAGCTGTAAGGAGGGAGAAAGAGGCCTGTGCTTTACTTTTCTTCTCTCTCCCTCTAAGCACAACAAAGGACCTCCGCTCACTTGCGCTTCACAATTGCATTTAGCTTGACGATGCTCTCCAACTTATTATAGCAGCTTCGCTTCGAATTGTGTCTTCTCTGTACTGTTATGGATTTTCTTTCCTTTCTTACTTCATCTCGTTTTGCTGTTGGCAATAAGGTCTATCTGGCCAAATGGTGTGTTATGCTACATTTACTGATTTGCAGTGAGCTGTCTATTGGTTAGGCAGGCCGGGAGAAGCTAGGTTTGTGCCCTTTGTCAATATCACGGCAGCACGGCCAGGGAGGGAGGAAGAAGGTAAGAGAAACCGCAGGGGAAATGTAAAGTTTCCTACGCTTCAAGCTACGCATTGTCTGCAGGTTCGCCCGTCCTCGCTTCTCCCGAACTGCTTTCACCCGGGGATTGTGATGTGCAATAAGTTGAGTGGCAACGTCCTGTGTGCCTCTGCATTACCAATGACGACAACTACCCACCTCCTCCTCCTACCCATATCTCTCACTCACAATCTGGCTTTATTATTCCACATGATGCAAGGACTCCATCACAGAACCCAGGGCCTTCTGGGACTCACAGCCGCATTCACTAGATCTTCATTGTGGGCATTCTAGAAGCATCTCCCCACACTTTCCCACTCGCTATCTCTCTCCCACGGGGTCCCACTTAAATGCATTATTATAACCCTGTTTTTGGGCTGTGCGTGCGGGTTGTTGCCAAATTATGAATATTGATAGTGATACGGCAATGTTTTTGCAGCTTCGACTAATGGCTGATCCATGTTTAACAGGCAACATAAAGACAGGTCATCGCTGTGTTAAGACACCGGGGAACACAGAGAATTTCCTTACCAGGCACACAGCAGAAAAGTAAAAACCATGTACGGCTTTCATGTGATCATCATGTTGTTCTCAACAAACTGTTTTGTGTTGAAAAGAAAAAATACATAGCCCGAATAGAGGTCTCACTGCCCGCATATACAATGTGGTATTTACACATGAAGTCTTTACAGTTACGTCGCTTTGAGGCAATCGTCCACTGATTAATATTCTTTTACGAAACTGACACAACTGGCTACCTGATTCCTGACTGTTCTTTTCCCAGTATTAGAATACAAAAAGTGTTCCAAATGCCTTTACCTTTCAATTTTAATGGCCATTGCATTTCTTTGAGAAATACGTGCTCTTTTCAATTGCAACTGATTTCAATTGTTTGCACCATATATCCTCGATATTCTATCGGGGGTCATGACCTTTAACATGTCATAAAACAAAGCATCTACGTCATTGCGAACTCCCACTTTGTCGGACAAGATCCCTATCCCCCTGTGACTCTCCCAACGCTTTCCGGTTTGGTTACGTCTGTTACCGCACACCTAAGGACTTTAAACTTGTGATTCATTCGGTTAGTGTGCTCCGTCTCTCCGTCTCTCTCTCCGATTATGACTACAGACCTTCCTACACTCGTAGCTTCTGTCCAAAGTCCCTTTTCTGTACACAATAATATAATCAATGCAAATGTTCTCTCTACTAGTCACTGCGTTCAATCTAATTAATTCATTCGCACAGGTTATTATTAAACCAGCAAAGTCTTTATCTCGGGAATTTTCTGCATGTTCAGAGAGCCCACAAATAAACATGGCTTTGATAAAAGGTCGTTTAATAATATTAACGATGACAAACGTTATAATTAAATGATCAAGTGGGTTGTGACCAAATTTTGAATCGGTCTTTTTGTAGTTCGAGTTTCAGCTTTTAATAATAAAAGCCATATGTTCCACTTGGAGATGAACTGCGCTATCTTTTTTATTACCAGCAGTAATAAAACGTGATACAAAAGAAAAGATAAAATTATTTTAATGGAAAGCGCATTAAAAATCTGGTATTTGTCAGTCTCGTTTAATAATTCATGGCCTATGTATCGGTCCAGGTTATTTATAAATTACTGTACGAAAACTAATGATCAATGTAGTTAATGTTTGCTAATACCATTCTAAGGCTTGTTGCTTGGATGAATTATTGACAACTTTTGGCTTTATGTGTTCGAGGTGTGGAAACTTTCTATTGATAATGTGTCATGCAATATCTAAAATAAAGTGCTCTTACAATACTTATTAATATTTGATAAGTTTTGGAATCTGTTTCGGATCGGAGGTAGAATAGGAGCTTTTGAATTGCCGAGTAAAAAATCAATCGGGCACATGTAGCTTTCCTTGCCTCTTCATCGCGTTTGTCAATGTTGTAAATGTCTTTTCCTTTGTCTGATATCTCGTGTTTTTGCCATCAGAATTATGAATTAGACATATAAAGTAACTGATAACAAAGGCATCTAAAAGGGAATCAGGATGTGTACGGTCGACGTTTATGATGTCACTTACATTGTAAACACTGTAATTTACGGTGCTGCGTTTGCCCGAGACTGGGAATTATATGAGTTGCGGCGATTGGCTTTTACGCGTCAAGTTCCTAGAAATCGCTTGCAATGGGCACCAGGAACGGGCAGGAAGTAGACACCTGTTTACTTGCTTGCTGCACAAAGAGCACCAACGGCACACACACATTCTGCGGCATAATTGATGACTTATGAAATGAAATTCGTTAGAGGAACGGGGGAACTATGTGACATTAATTCAAGCTATGGTTCGTGGGTAAGGTAAGACCCTGTGTGTTGTAAGCGCTAGCGATCGGCACAAGCAGATGCGCAGGGCCAGCTTGGGACATTATGTTTCAAGCATCATATTGAATTAAGTCCATCAAATATTCATGCCCTCATCGCAAGAACTGCATATTCCACGGGGTATTATCCCATGCACCCGAATTATGAACAAAAACCACCCAAACTACACATCAAATTTCAGGCTGCATTTTAAAGTGAAACGGCACCCATGCCCGATGTCATGGAATAAGCTGTGAAGGTACATAAAAGATTATTTCCTTCACTCTCAAAGAGATGATAGCGACGAGTCGAAAGCTGATGGGAATGTACAAAAAATAAAGACGTATAGAAAGCAAGGCTGCCGTCGCAAATGTATCATCCGTTTTGTCTGTATCAACTTCAGGAAGGCAATGACACTACTCTACAGCTAAGCGACATGCTGTTCTCTTTCCGTTTTCTTGTCGAGTTCTACAGTCTCTATGGCCGTCTGACTTTTCCTTCTGGCTGCTCCCCCGTCAGTTTCCATTTCTCCAATGTCATAATGATATCAGCCAACTAAGGCTTTGTCTACTTGCTGCCATATTTATAAGCTATTATCCGCGCCGCTTTGTTATTGACCTGTATCATAGAAAACTCGCGGATTAGCCGAAATGAAACTCTGTCGTCTTTCTCGGTGAAATGCGAGCGGTGAATAGCTACCCACTCCTAAATAAGATTTAAGCTATCCTTCTCCAATGCAAGCTCGCCGGTGGAGAAATAATTGAATTCCACAGAAAAATGGATGTCTTTTCTATATGCGTAGATGGAAACAAGAGCAGCCTAACAATGGGATGGACTCTTGACAATGCAAGACAAGATTACTCACACGTGATTATTCACGGATGCCACAAATGGAAAGGGCAACATCTTTCGTATTACAGACGGTTTGGGTTTCCATACCGCTTAACCACTGCGGAGTGTCGTTGCGCTTAACCTTAAACGTATAATCTGTGGCAGAATATTTGATGACCAAAGAATATGTATTGAAAACTAGGGGTGGGACGATATTATCGGGTACTCGCCATATCGGTTCAGAACATTCATACTCGGTATGTTGGATTATGACTCGCCACTTGTCAAAATTCAAGATTTAAATGAAGATACACTCATTTGTATCGGTAATTTATGATCAAAAGCATGGTCGAAAATTAGTTTCTCTGAAAAAGACAAATTACGATAACATTTTTGAATCATCCCATTAATGTTTCTGATGATTTTGGACATTTCTTACAAAATGCCTAATTTGGCCATCTTACTTATTTCAATGCATTTTTAGCGATATACGAGTCACGAGGCGAGTATCTTGCTGCGGATACCCGATATGGCATTTTCTGACTCGTCCCACCCCTTTTGAAAACCCCAAAACATGTAGCTTTGTGCGGTTGTGTAATCTTTCAGATTCTATGAAACGAGGTAACCTCCAAAAGTAACATTGCTCTGCTAAGGAGCTCACTGCCAACTGCATAACAATCGTTTTCGAGAGGTCTACTGACGGAAAGTGCTGTGCAGGACTTACCAATCATACCGTAGAATATAATAATAAGAAATCACCTGTAGAAATTTCTTTGTTGATGGCTGATCTATGTGGAATTCTATCACTGACTTGACCTGCCCGCTAAGCACAGATTCGGCAGCTTTGTTAGCGAGGGCAGTAGAGAAGACGAAAATTTGACTTTGTTGTTGCATGAAGTGCGATTCCATAGAGGTCTGTTGTTGTTGTTGTGGAGGTGGCTGTTGAGGGCCCATTGCGGGCGGCAACATAGAATTGGGTGACGGAGCTGGTTGTCCATGGATGGGCGCACCCGGCCCCGGGGGTGGTGGCTGACCGAGTGGCGCATTCTGCTGCTGTAGATGTGTACTGTGCGGTGAGGGTGGGATCTGACTCTGGGGTGTGCCTGGTGCTTGTGGAGTTCGCGCAGCTGCATCACCATCTACTCCTGCAAGTATACAAAAGAGACAATTCGTTAGAACTCAGCTCTCGGAAATTAATGTCGCGTACATTGCTCTATCTTATAATACACGCCTCCTTATTGGTCTGAAATATAAAATTTATGAGATGAAACAATTGATATGTCTTGTGCATTCGACGCAGGGAGAGAGTTGACATTTAAATTGCTGCTCTTTTGGACTACATGTCCGTTCTGATATTGAAATATACGTTCATGGCAATATGTCTAAAGGCGTCTCGAAATCTTCCTCAGCTAACTATGCCTTGTACATGCACACAAAGTGAACTCCCCTCTCATCTTTTCTTCCCTTTCTCTCTACCTAGTTACGAGCTCAAAACTCAACGGGGCCTTTCGACTGCAGTCAATATTAAACCCAGAAAAGTTGCAAGAACAAAACAGAACTGACAAAACAACATTTATGGCTGATGTGCTTATTTCATTGACACATTTTCTTCAGGCTCAGGCATAAAGGTGACAAGGGTGTCTACATGTGTTCTTCTGTACAGAGCCTCTGTATTCTTTCCTTCTCTTTCCGCAGCTGAAGCGGGAGTAATGCACTTCTTAAGACCCCCTCCCCGTGATAGCGCATTCATAAAAGGGAGAAACAAGCGATTCACAAGACTGTCTCTATATCCTTTAGGAGCAGTTTATGTAAAAGCAAAGATGGTATTGCCTCGTCCTCTTGTAGTGCCCCCTCCCTCCACTCAAACATTCTTTTTTTCTTTTTGATCAGCGCTAGTTTGTATAATTGAGTTTGACACCCAAGTCCTAGAAGCATCGTTTGTTGCAGCAAGGCTTTGCTTGCCCGTTGTACGGTTGGCCCCATAGCTGCTTCTGAAATACGTCAAACATGATGGATTACACGCAATAGTCTTTTCATATCTACCTAAAAAGTCACATTGCTCCAAAACACGAGAATGTCTTCGGGGAATTACTTCTCAAATTACTGAAAGACGTTCATGGCAGTTACGGCCCTACAACGTCGTATCATACGCATTGTGACGTCAGGAATCGATGCCCAATACAGGGCGTCAAGTTATAGGACAGCTCAAAAATATAGGATTATAGGACATTTTTGCCCAAAATATAGGACAAATATAGGACATTTCTGCCCAAAATATAGGACAAAAATAGGACATATATGATCAAATAAGTAACAAATATGGGACTTAATATCTAGAAAATACTTTATTTTGGTTTTTAGCTACATCAATCAATACAAATGTTCTAATAGGAAATAAATATAGCTTTTTTTTAATATGGCCTCCTACAGCCAATGGGTAGATTTATCTCAAGTACCAAGTTTTGGAGATCTTTTCAGAGCAATATTGTTACATGTATAGTTATTTTATAAGCATGTTCATCATGAGTGTGCTGAGTCTTATTTTCAAGTCTAACCTTATTTCTACCCATTAGCAAACCTCCCCTTCTAGCCATCCACAGACCATTATCCTTACAATATTTTATGTACTGTTAAACAAATTAAGCCTTAACAAATAAGTAA
>JBCAUI010012680.1:3059-22152 GCA_038406195.1 Haplosyllis anthogorgicola | reverse complement strand
CCCCCCCCCCCCCCCCCTCCCCCAATCATCAACCTCCGAACTACCCCACCCAGCTCACGTGTATTGTGTTGATAAGGAAGCCTCAACGCTTTTGTGATAAGAGATGTATTTTTGTTACGAATGTCGTCAGGGTCAATCAGACATTTTAAAGTGAAGTAAAGACTAAAGGAAATTTGTTTTCAGCAGGTACTCAGAATTTCAACACAGAATTCTGTGAGAAGTAAATCTTAGAAAAGATTGTTTTTTAATTATCCTTTTATTGTGTGTGAGTCCGACATTTGGCTGTCAGAAAAATAGACTGATGGGCTTAAGTACATGTTTATGTAGGTACTTACAATTTAGATAGTAATTCTCCTAGAAATGAAGAATCTATGAGACAAGTTATTGTGTTGTGATGTTTATCAGTATGTTTGTTTGTTGGTAAACATCGCTTGTCACGTGCGTCTGGATTATCTAGATTATCTATTACTTCCCTTTGTCTTTTCACTGATGTTACATTGGATACTCACCACCCTCAGATCACCGTTGCGTATGTTTTGTTTCTGGAGGCGTTTTCCTTTAGTTTAGTATCTCTGGTTTATTATCTCTTGCTTCGTGAGCTGTTTTACCGTTTTTACCTGAAGAGAACTACACTAGTTAGTGAATTAACACTCGGCGCTTGACAGTAACATTCCAGTTTTTATGTTGCACTCACTACCAAATTCAGATCCGAAGTGCATACAAGTGAAACATTGAAATTTTCCACTAAATTTGCACAGAAATCTTTTCTTTCAATTTAATTTAACAGGAAATAATGTACATGTGGCTTAAATCATTGGTCATTTCTCGCTCTCAGACCGCATGTATGCCGCCCTTGCATTTCTTACTATTTTTTTTCACCGCATAGTGAGGGCGTTTACACTATTGTATAATCTACACCTTAATTTTTTTTTTTTAAATTTCATGCATATTTTCATTCGATATTTCTTTCTAAATTGCTGCTTGTAATACCGATCCAAAAATCCGAAAGAAACTTCACCATTGTCGCTGCGACCTGCGAATGCAAAATGCTTTCACTGTGGGCTTGACCAGACCGACAACTAACGAACCTTGTTTCATCCAGTATATTTTGCACCAGGATTTCTTTTCTTTAAACCTTCACACACGGCGGAACAAAGGTAACGTAACGTGTTGCCTTCAGGTAACAGGAAGTTCTCATAAACCCTCAATCAACCCCGCACCCTGCCTCACTGTTACAACTTTGTGGCATTGTCTGACGCCTTGAGTTTAGGTCCTAAAAGCACCAAATGTGATTTTCTTGGATAACAGAGCAAGATTCTCATTGGAAACGTGACCACAACGTTTAGACCCAGTAAACGATTGATAGTGATGTCTGAATCAGTTTGTGGTCAGGACCTACAAAGTTGTCTAATTTTCAAAAGAGAAGCTTGGTTCTTTGGTGGTTTCCTTTTTAATTGTGTGCTTGTAGCGAATGGAAGGTTTTAATTTAGTCGCCCTCATATTCTTCAAATACAATTGAATTGTTGGTTTTGTGATCTACAACTTAAGTGACAACGTCCAGAAAATTGTGACGTTACGTTTTAAGACGTTGACGTTACGTTGCCGTCACTTTTGCGGCTTGGTTGGTAAATAATGATAGATCCTGCGCAGAGGTTGTTAGTGGGATCCAAAGCTGGTTTACTGTAATACATCATGGTATAGACATATAGAATGTCATGAACTCTATGGTTTCTCACATATCAATGATTACACAGTGAAATTTACTATAATTGAGCTGGAACTACTGTTACATTACGTGGTATTTGTTACAGTGCACAACAGTTATTGAAAGAATCTTAGAAAATTGGAATAAACACTACTGACAATAACAATAGCAATAATGTTAATTATTATTGCGACATTTATGATGCCAAAATCAGTTCAGACTAATTGGGGATCAATGGTGAATTGTTGATACTTTGTGTCTTTTGGTAACCACATGTTTTAGCAAGATAAGAAATTATTTTGCAAAATACTCAAAAAGTGGCCATCGTAGTAGCCAAAGAGACGTCGAAATATCGAATTTACAATTGCAACGTTACATTATATTTTGGTACAGGGTTGGGAAAAATTGTACTCATTTGCGTGAGTGATGTTGGTGCCAATGAGGAGTTTATCTACAGTGAACAGAAACTGAAGGGTTGGAAACAAAAGTGAGAATGCTTTTACCCCTGCAGTAGTGCCATGACATTTAGGCCAAGAATTAGGAACAGCCTGGAGAGAGAGAGAAGCGAGAGGAGTACTCCAGTACATGCTTGAAAAAGTCAACATTCAGAGAAAGCGAGCAACGAGCTCTACACAGCAGATGTGTGTGAAATAAGATGCAAAGAAGAAAAACAAAACGAGCACAAAAATATCTATTGTTTGAAAGTATCAACATCTATAAAGTAAACAACGGAGAGCACGTCTGGGCAGAAACGTTAGGCTTTTTTGTTGAATTGTTTGGATTACATTTCCTGCCGCAATTTGTAATCGGGATTTCAAGGTTTGAGGTTTAAATGTGTTGCGGACGGCAATGCGTTGCCATCGTAACGAGCTCTATCGTAAGATTATTGGGGATAAATTTTGTTAAATATTTTTTTGATAGTTTGGCTTTTTGGAACCAGTTTTATTTTCCGATCAGCTCACTTTGAAAATATTGTTAAGGCAATGTAATCCAAATTATTTTTTAAAAAGGTGAAAAGAAAAAACGTTGAGTGGGATTTGTTTTTTTGAAGGAAACTCTAGCTGGGAAGTTAGCGCTGAATTAGTGGATGGTGTTTACTGTTTCTGATGGAGGTTTCATAGACAAGAGCTTCGCTTGGATTACTACAGAGTTTATCTTAAGTTTCCTGCAATTGACGTCAGTTTTGTAACGTTATTTTAACTTTGCCACACAGGAGTTGCAATTATACCAGTACATTCTGGAGAAAATGATGTCTGTGTCTTCAGTTTATTTTGAAAAGGATACTATTAAATTAAGTTACCAGATATTATTCCATGTAGATCAGATGCATAAGACCACCCAACTAGGAAAACTTCTGAAAGCGTAATGAAGCCGTGAATTGCATTAGTCTTGGCCGCAATTAAAAAATTGTACAATTGAGTACAAACTTTTGAGTTTAAAAATTACAACGGAGTTCAGTGGAAACAAAAGGATCTGGATTTGACAGACAAGAGCAGCTTGTACATGTCCAATATATGGGTCAGAAAAAAGTACAACTTATTTGTAAACAGAGCCGAAATGGGCCAACCAGTTGAGAACTGAATAGTTTGAATACTTTGTCGTTGTTATTTTCGCCTACAGAGCTATTGTTATGTATAGTATATGCTAGACTTCTGTGGCAGAAACAGTTACGTTAATTGCAGTGAATTAAGTGGATTACTATGCTGTGTGATTTTACGGATTAACAGGATCTAAATCTGGATGAGTAAATCACTGATGATGGCTCTTCTTTGGAGAAGAATTGAATACGAGTAAGTGTGATATTTCTTTGATATTTTGGCTCATTTGACAAATTGTCCAAAAATTTTGATAACGCCAAATGAGCTCAAGTCCAAGTGGACCTATTTTCAATGGTAGTGAATACCTTCCATATTTGGGTGCAAAAGAAACAATTGAAAAGTCCATCAAACCAACAACTACAATAAGTATTAACAATTAATGAAAGTTTATCAGTCATTTTACGGTTATTGCAGACTTCAAATTTCACAAGGTCATTCGTAATTAACATCAAATTGAATTGGGTACCAGTTTGTACCTGGGCTGTTACCCAGATATTAGGGAGTGATGATTTACTGTGAAATGAGATCTGCCTTGATTGGTCATGAAGTTCCAGGCATCGAATTATACAGCCCATATGGAATGTTGTCCAGATCAGGGAAATTCACAAGGTTTGTCCTGTTTCTATTGGCAACCGATGCGTTGGTATGACGAGAATTTCGCGGAGCTTTTCTCATTTCCGAATTGACAGAAACTGCTGCGTTTGTTTTGACTGGCTTGCAGACATTTACCGTATTTCCCCGAAGATCGTCCCAAGTAAAAGTTTAATCACATTTTTAAAATTCAATGTTTGTATTGTTATGCAATATACACAATTACAAACCATTAGTTCAGGACCAGAAAATTACATTAGAACCGGTCTTGAGCGGTACCCCTCTTTCTGATGATAAAGATACCGAAAAGTTCAGGAATACCGTTCAAGATGGTTAAAATAAACATGAATATTGAGGATTCATATTAGGCGAAAATTGTGGTGTAAAGCAAAATGTCGCCCAAGACAGATGCCGCTCAAGACAGTTTCTTCCGCATACAAAATCCCCATCAGTACATCTCGCCAAAAAGGTCATTTTTCAAGGCCAAACCTGGTTTCATTTTCGAGGAAAGTCGGTAGACAGCTGGACACACGAGGGAATACGATCAGGGCTGTGTTATGTAAAACGGTCCCAATCCGATCTAGATGTTGTCAAAGATACTGGTAGGAATCATCCACAGTGATCATCTTATTAACTGCTCGGTGCCAACGAGTCCGTCCACAGACAGTTGATTCGATTGCCTTTTATGGGATAATTTTTGATGCGTGTAGCTGGTGTTGCTAGTGAAGTTGCTACCACCATATTAGTTGATTCACGCGGACGGCTGCATTTTATCGGCTTTTGTTTCATTCTGCCTTTGATTGTTGTATGGATAACCACGGTGAGTTTTGGACATTTCATTTATAATTATGAAATTCGTTTGCATTTACATTTTGTTGGTTGATAAAGGCTTGATCTGCTGTGACAGTCGTATTTACCATTTTGATAGAGTACTCTGTGGCATTTTTGGTATCTCCTCATGTACTGCACATTAATTTTCCTTCTGTGCAATGTAGTCATGAGAAGTCATTTATGAAACGTCATATTTTGGCATTGAGAAAAAAACTGCCCTACTGATTGAAATTGGCCTTCCTTTAATGGATATCGTGACATTTGCATGAATCAGCTGCAGTTAGTGTAGCAGTGTGGTAACACTGAAGCTGTAGGAAGGAATCTGTCATGCAGATTGTACATGGTCATCAGACTCATCACGTCTGTGATGTAATACACCCTAGAATTACATTTCAGACCATTTAAGACACTTTCTGGAAAAAAATAATGAAAGGTGTATTATGGTGTTGGACTCTTGGTGGGATGATTCCCTACAAGGGTATGGCACGTGCATTGTGTCCTTGTCGTTGACATGGTCATCACTCATCAGACTCATCACTGGATCTGTGATGTAACAAACAACACAGGGTTAGCATGATGCCCGTCAGACGGTCTTGCTACAATATTGAACCTGTCTTGGAAATGTAGCCGGCTGGTCGTTTATTCGCAGTACATAGTAGTTTTAGTTTTGTTACATGGTCATGATTCAACCCGTTTTATGAACTCTGCATAATAAACTACAGATAGAAATGCACAAAATAGAGCTATTTTAGGATTCAAGGTATCAGTTTGCAATAATGAACATAATTTCATTTGCGAGGATCATGCTTTGGTGGGAGTGAAGTACCACGTATTGGAGACCAGTATCGGGTGATTTGTCCATATATGGATGCACTGGGATTTGGATCATTTGAGTAGTTGACTTGGTTTACTTAGTCAGTGGGAAATTTTCAGTCGTTTTTCTTTATAATCGTGCAACACTTTAAGTTAGCAAAGCACGTTAATCGTGTGTTACCTCCGTACACGTACAATAGGTTGACTGAAACATGTACTTAAGGCCTTTTTTCAATCATTTGGATTACATTGCACTAACAGGATTTTCAAAGTGCGGCAATTGGAAAAAAGATAAAAATAAAAATTGAAATTAGCTCTAAAAACCTAATTATTTATGCAGTAAAAATAATATTTAAATTTTTCCCTGATCGCCTCATGGCGGAACTCGTTACGATGGCAGAATATTGCCATCCACATTTCATCCTGAAATGATTTTTTATTTTTCGAAATCCCGATTTCAAAGTGCGGCGGGAAATGTAATCCAAACAAAGACTCTTTCGCAAGGCAAAGACTCAAAAAGGCCTAACTATTGATACAATGGTTGTACAGTTTTGTCGCCAAAATGTACATTTCTCACTGTCAGTACAAAGGTCTGCGCACAGCGCTACAGACATGTGGAATAAATGCTGCCACATAAAACTACAAATCTAAAATATTTTGTTTGGAATAGTTGGCTGTGAATTGAAACTGTATGTGTCACTGTAGGATGGGAATATACGGCGGTGTCATTGTGACAAAATCACGTAAGATTAGGGTTGCGACGAATAGCGCGACTAATCGACTAGTCGAGTTTTGTGGCGACTATTCGACAATAAAGTCATTAGTTGATTAGTCGAAAATGTTTAACCTTTTATGTTAACTAAAATGTTCAGAACAAAGTAATTAGCAATAATTTATTCAAAAAATACTTTAATGGTGTAAAGGACAAATTTTATTAAACTACTCTTTTCATGTATAAATTGCAAATACATGATTAACGGATAAATAGTTGAGCGTGAAACAGTTGAGTGTGTAATGAAGTGAATAATTGCAACTTTGAGAAATTTATTGGAAATCTTCAACTAAGTCAACTGTCAGTACTCGACTAGTCGACAAACGAAAATTACTGGTTGTTGCAACCCTACGTCACATCTTGCTGGGTGCAGACGGGCTTTTCCACAAAAAAACTCGAAACTTTCAATTTCCCAGTGATGAAAAATCTATTTATAGCCTGTATTTGATCCTGTAAATATTGAATGCCGGTGAAATTGCCTCATATGGGCGAAACTGCTGCAGTAATGTGCTGTTGCTGAACATCAGGAAATACCTTCGGGAGAAATAAACATAAAAGCACTTGCAGTTAATTTAAAATTACTTTATGAAAACGTTTAAGGCTGGGATGTGTTGGATTTTGATTTTAGTAGCATAACCACCTTCATTATGCGACCATCTCGACATTGGAAACATTAATTGTCTGAACTTAACATATAATTAAGATTTTAATTTACTGAATTACCGATGGTAGAAAGTACCAGGTTGTGAAAGTGAATAAGCAGCCAGTGGATTACATAATTGCAGCAGAATCGGTCTTGGATCGACTCACGTCGTGTACTCCACCTGTAATGCTATGCTATGAGACTTGGACCTTTTACGTCTTTCAAGTCAAGGTGCCGCCCAAGACAGGTTCTATTGTTCTGTTACCGCAGTGAGTGACAGGCTTCAAGGTTCTTGACCTATCTGACCTAGTGAGGGTATTTTATCATTTGTGTTTGTCAACACGGATTTGAAGCTGTACAGTCTACTACAGACATTGTAATATGGATCACAGGGATCGCATATGAATTGTTGATATGATGTACTCATCATCATCATCTCAGCCATTGATTACAAATCAGCTGATGTAACTGCGACACTGGACGATGATTCATAAGAAGTAATGATCTTACACTTGTGGATAGAGGGTGGGGTCGCCCTGTCTCTATGGTATCATCGTGAGGCTGTTGTTATTACGAACAGGAAACTCTGAACACAGGAAGCAAAAACCTAATGGTGTCACTTATTCTGGTGTGCGGTCAAAACTTTACTGATTGGATCAAATACCGGATACATGTGGATAAGTGTGATATACTGCTTTGACAAAGGGGTTTGAGGAACGAAGTACATGTATTGTAGAACCTGTCGAGCGGCAACTCTCTTGGGCGGCAGTGTTATTTACGGCAGTTTTAGTGACCATGAATCCTTAATATTATTGTTTATTTTACCTGTCTTGTGGCATTCCTGCCTTTTACGGCATTCTAGTGGACACAAGGAAGGGTGCTGGTCATGTTGTATTGTAATCTGACGTGTGAACTGTATTGGTTGTGTATGTATCTGTTTATGAACAAAGATCCAGACATTCCAGCGTTAGGCTCAACGTCTACACGCTACTCATAATTACTGTCACGACAGGTTTCTGCAAAAAATTGCAACGCTTGCAGAGATTTTTAAAGTCTTTAGAAATGGAAATAGTGTGTCACTTGTAATAGACTGTCAGTGATGGAAAACGTAAAACTGTTGTATAAATAACAAGTACAAACGTCTTCATGTGTCAAAAAGGACGAGAATAGTGTCACTACAGTAACTGTAGAGTTACCTCGTTACGTCCAAAATCCAAGAGACACTTGTTGATGTCAATTCTGTAGTTTTTCAGCCAGAAGGCCGTCTGTTTAACACCATTACGATGAAACCTGTCATATATGACCACCCTTTGCAAACAGTATTTAAGGTCGTAAACAAGAGGTAGTCTTGAAACACAGGTTGTTGATCTAGGCTCAGTGATGTCTAGCCATAAATGACTAATGGTCTTAAAACTCCATGGTCATAAAATACATGAACAGATTTCATTGTTGTCATAAACAGGACCTAAAAACGCATTAATCAGATGGACTGATTAATCCGTCGAGATGATTCGGGAAATCTGCAGTGCGGCGGATATTTTTACGAGTTCCTTGTTTTATAGTCAGTTTGTGTAAAACGCTGCGTATCAATAAACAGTTGCTATTCCGGGGCTCGTATCACCTCACACACACCACGCCGGTGGTTTAGACGATACTGTTCTTGATGTACGAGTAATCCGGATAGAAATAGCACGGATCTCAGGGTTTTATCGCTCACGTTCTGGATTATCGTTACCGAGGTTCGGTTACACGTTTTTCTCCGTCCTGGACGTGTAATAAATTATAACTAAGTGTCAGTTTAAACTATGATGTTGTGCTGAGAAAATACGTCACAAGAAATCACCCGATTCTACAGCAGCGAACGTAACGTCAGTAACTGCGACGTTACGTTACCCGCTGAGGTAGAATCTGGTTATTCCAGAATTCCCTAAACGTGTAACTTGACCTCGCTTTAGTTCAGTACAGACACGTGGAAAGTGTAAAATATTTTGCGCATAAATGACTGTTGAGATGGAAGGCACGGACCTGATAGAAGAAAACGTCAAGTCTCCCCCGCTGCCTGATATACACTGTATTTTTGAATTCTGGTAGGTCGCATCATTTTAGTTTTGTAAATACATGATGTGTACAATTTACATGTTCCTGGAGTTTCACTTGTCCTTCTGAGTACGACAGTTTAGGACTTGATAATTTTTTATATTTTATCATCGTGGTTTTGTAGTGTGGTTGGCATCATTTTAGCATACATAGATGTTACTAGAACATGATGACAGGGTAACATTTGAACTGATATCTCTGTATGATATTTTATCATCATGGCTTAGTGGTATAGATTCGGAAAAATCATACATATTAATTAATGACTACAGCTATGTTTACATGCGGAATTTCCGTGGTGAGACAGCATGCGGGTGGATACAGCGTGGATACGTGTTATTTTAATCGGTTACAATACCCGTGAATGGAAACAACGTCACTTCTGTGAAAAACAATACATAATGCAATTAGGACATCCTCAGGTAACAGAGTTCAACGGAATTGTTTTGTACGTTATTTTATTATCAGACTGTGTTGCATGTCATGAGCAAAATGTATAACAGTTGGACCTGTCTTTGAGCGGCGCCGTAATTTGTTAATTTGCAATAAAATGCAGGGTGTCGTCCGAATGAAGACGTCGTTTCTAACGTCATTACGTCATAACTTAACCTTGTAACTTATGATGTCACAACGTAGTTTTTCGTTTTGTCTCTTTGTTTCCGTTTTGCTGGTCACCCTCAGTTTCTTGCGCAGAAAACAACTCACTATCGAGTAGAAAAAGAAAGTCAGGTTTGAAATAGACTACATGTGTAGCAAACCGGGAGGAATTGTCATTTTTAGGTTTGAACAAAGTTCCCACCAAAGGTTGTGCTGAGTGCAAAGTTTATTGCAGAGTTTGTCACGAATCATTTGTGTGTCGGACAATGTGAGAATCAGCACACGAGCATGTTCCGTTCATACCTCTGTGTGCCTCACAAAAACCCATTGAGCAGACAGATAGAGGCTCATATGATGTGTGTGTATAGTATGTATTGCCTTGCGCCAGTTAGAGATGTGTCGAGCTGACAGTTTTGTCCGTCCGAAGAGAAAGAAAAGTGGCGTTGGATTGCATTCAGGTATTCCCTGAACTTTTCAGAAACACAGGTCCATCCGGACCAGTACAGTTTAATTTTCGCTAGTCCGGATGTTATTCAACTAGTCTGCCTGGCAAGAATTTGCAAAAATCCTCCCAAAAAATTTTGTTAAGAGGAAATTCCAAAAAAATGTTTGGTCGTTCTGGACTAGTGAGACCTAAAATTGACTAGTCCGTAGCCAAAATCAGGTAGTCACGGACTAACGCACTACCGCTAAGGTAATCCCTGCACACTGAAATGTCAGAGTGACAGCGGTGATCAAGTATCAGACACAAGAAAGTCTAGGTTCTGTGCAATGCTCATCTAAAAACAATAAAATTTAAAAACTCGCTGGAGTTGTGTATTGTTACAGCATCGGATCTAGAAACTAGTTGGAGGGGGGCAAAATGGCAGCAAAACATGGTTTCACGGGATTTTATCGTTCACAACTGGTCAAATTGGTCTTCTTCTTATTTGTGAGAGGAATATATTGGAAATAATTAGTTGAAATGGTAAAAACTAAATCTCTAAACGTTTCTAGAAATGTTGGAAGAATATCAGCTTTCGATAGGAGACAAAACGTTTCAGGCACTTTGACGGTGGCACATAAAGCAAAGGTGTGAGACCTCTGCATCCAGGTCTCAGCCAGCCCGCATCTGAGCATTGAGTAACCAGCGATATGTTCACAATTCGACTTGTTGACAAACACCACGAGCTAAAATAGTTGCAAGCTTGCCATCGGTTCACAACATCAATTATAACAGAATTTAGAAAGCATTTTATTACAATTCAATGACTCATCTGCGCATTTGTTTGTTCTTGTGGAGATATTTTTTTCCTCTGTTTGGCAGTGAATGTTGAATTGCACATTTTGGCTTCCTTACAGAAATATAGCCTACAGTAGCATGCTTTAAATTTTTTAAATGTAGGTTTAAATTTGACATACGACTAAAGTTTAAATATCTGAACTATCTTTTTGTTGTATTTCTTTCCTGGGAAAATATATTTCATCAATATTTTGAAATGAAATGATGAATTGTTAATTGTTAAATCGTGATACCATCTTCAAGGTTTTTCATAAAATTTACAAAAACAAGTTTATTCACGAAAGCTTCATAATTCATCATAACCTGTCCTGAGGACATGCTTTACTTATTGTCAGTTTTACAGCCATTCATACGTTATTTTTTCGGACGTTAATGTGACATGTATTGTCTGCCGAACCTGACTGATAGCGAGTTATTTTCAGTTGTGCGAAAAGCGTCACATCAACGTACAAGCATGTACAGAGAAATAGAGAGTTTAGGTTACTCGTTTCACGTTAATTTGTACGTTTAAGACGAATTCTGAAATCGCCAGATTCTACCTCAGTGTCAAACGTAACGCCGCCAAGTTACCAGGCGACGTTATGTTTGCCGCACAAGTTGAATCTGCTGATTTCATTTGACCTAATTTCGTTACATAACACTATCGTTTAAAACTTCACTATTTTAACCTTACACGTACAGGACTAGAAAAAAACGTGTAACTTAAACTCTCAAATGCCAAAACGAAATTTTGCATCGGAAGCTCATCACGAATTATTACAGAGAACTTGGCATTGTAAGGGTTACAGTGCTACGTTTATGACCCAGCTCGATGTATCTCATTGAATATCAAATATAAATATTTACAGTGATGAATAGACAAACAGCGAATCTATGTAAATTATACCTGAGACAAATTTTGAATTTGAAATGTAAACTTGTGTGATGCATCTTTTCTGAAGGCGGCGTTTCTGAGAAGGTGTGTATATTTAAAGGCGCAAAAAGTGTGACTTTATCGGATAAGCTGATTTTAGATAGGCACACATGTAGATAGAACGGTGAAGGAAATTGAGTTGTTTTGTGAGAAATTTGGAAGAAAATCCATGGGAATTATATAAAACAGAACATCGGGATAAGAGACTTATTGGATACGAATTGCCACACAGGGTAAGGACTATTTTCTGGTCCTTAAATGAAACTTTAAAAAGAAATTTATTTTTGGTCATTGGAGATGAGATATTACTCAAGTAAACACAAGTACATGTCGTGCCTAATAAGGTACACATCTGAGTACCTGGAAGGACTGTTTGATTTTAAGGGTAAATTTGTTTTGCTTGGGTTTTGAGGGGGAAATGAGCCACTTTGTGGGGGAAGCGCAGGGCAAATATTGGTGAAAACGTGCATCGTAGGTCATGAATTTTAATAGGGAGTGAGATTTATAAACATTGAAAAAATTGTTAGTTTGTCTTGAATTTTAAAATCGAATTTTTGTAAAGGGAGTCTTAGATATTTATTGCCTTAACTTTGATTGTTAAAGTATTTATCACTCTGAGTGAGTATGGCCAGTTTGTTAAAATTCAAAACTTTGCCAAAAGAGGTATAAATAAAATAAAGGTTTGACCACCCCGCCCCCGAGAAAGGAAAGATCCTTATGGATCTCCTTTGACTTTTGCAGCATTACTTTTTAACTGTAATTTGGAGTGGTTTGCTTTGAGAGTTGAATTACCATCGAGCAGGTGGGTTTCCATAATAAACACAAGATTTGCACTTTTTACAATAAGATTTATACAGAGCCCAGGTACAACGGTCGTGTAGTCGCACAAAACTACTCCTTATACAAACATACATGTACAGTTACCTTGTTCGTAAGGTTGTTCTGTTTTGTGCAAAATTTCAAAAGGTTTGAAAGTTTAATGTGACTTTGATGACAGTAATGGTTTTGTTTAGGGGAGACTAAACGTCGGTTCTAAAAGACGGAAAATGTTTCTGTACGAAGGAAATAGACTGGCACAATTGCTAGTGTGGAAATAAGGCTTAAATTCCTAGTACTATGGCTTAGTACAGATTTAGTACATTTAAACCTTTTGAACTGAAAGGAGAGTAGTATTTTATTGATACGAAATCTTAAATGGACTTTTAGACGTATGAAGATTTCAATTCCAAGATGGCTTTTTCGAGAATAAAATTGAGGTATGGTATCACTTGCGTGTTCTTCGTCACAACCTCTTCCTACTTTGTAGGATTTTGAATCATAAAACACATTCTAAAATACAATTTGAACTGTAGCAATTGAAAATGCGAGGCAAAACCAAAAACAACGTAGGTCCATGCAAGTGGTCATTCTTAATTAAAGTTATGGACAATTCATCAGACCTACAGTAACAGTTAAGTTTAAATTAATCAGGAGTTCTAACTTAGCTTTTCTTTGATTTTGTCAGTTTTCGTTTCATAATTTTTCCCATTTCCTGCTTGAAAATTTTCCAATATGCGTTGAGGGTAAAAATCTTTACACCAAAAGTCGGTTGAGAAAAGAGCTAACAAAACAGATGTAACTTGAAGGTGCTGTCAGATAAAATTGTCAGAAGCCAAGTGTGGAGTAAGCTTTGTACGTAAATGAATTCATTCCTCACCCGGTTCCCTAGGTAACATACAAACATCCGTGACAACAGGTTCGGTTAGCCTGGGTTTATTTTTACTGAACTGGATTTATTTTCGTACTCCTAATTAGTAACTCGTATTTTTAATTTAACTGCATGTTAATTTGTTTGGTTACAGTGAAATCTTTGACAGATACTTGGACCAACAAAGAATCGTGTAGGTCAAAAGTTCAAGGTCAAAATTATCATCCATACATACACATACAATAGCCTAATTGTTCGGACAGTAATATGTTATGAGTTACAAAGTTCTGTCTGAACTCTTAATTATTAAAATACAGAAGGAAATTCTACATGAAAAGAAATGTAACTTATTATTTGAAAACAAATCATTTCTCAGGCTCCTTTTTAGGACAAGTCGTGTCGTATCTAAAGAAAATATCACTGCGGAGTTGGGAGGCAATGATCGATTTTGTAACGTTTTGTCGTTTCCTGCCGAATTAACCTAAAAGTGCAGGAGAGAGTGTTTTAAAAGAAAACAACACGAAAACGTACTTTGTAGATTTAAAGATTTATACCAGTTGTTTGTAGCTTGTTATCGGAGCCCCCATATTCCTTCGTGTTCCAACTGCGAAATTGCATTCATTCTCGTAATAAGGCGGCCGGTTATGTGGCTAATAAATGGATCCTGACATGCAAAAATAACTATGTAGCCAGTTTTTATGTGAAAAATGAGCATAACAAACATGTATCAATGTAATGACTGTGTGAAGAGGGTAAATATCTTACATTACGTACAAGCTAATAAATTTATGTGTAGCTTATGAGCATTTTTATCATGTCAAGAGTGATAATTTAAAATGTTTGTTTTGGAGATTGTTCCCTTCTATTTTTTCGGGGGGGGGGGGGGGGGGGTTGGGAAGGGTTAAGATGTAAAAAAAACATTGTCATTGAAGTTGTTACCATGCTTTTGGTGTTCAAATAATGCAATATAGATTTAAATTACTTTAAATATTTGAGGAATAGTCCTTGTTCTATGTTGCTATAAAAGGTTAATAAAATCATATGTAATCTTTTTTGCTTTGAAAAAACTTTCACATGTCTCATCACTACGAGACTTTTATCAATCCTTTTTCTGCGAAAGTCTATCTGATCCCAATCAGAGGTGTAAAATTTCCTGTGATCTCATGAATATATGAACTTTGCTTGTAAAATGGAGGAATATGAATCTTTAGTCCATGAAGTTTTCTTGTAGCAATAACGAGAAGCAATGTCGGGATCATATGCAGCATTATTATCCAATTTCACACAAAACTATGATTACAAAATGGATACCCAGAAAGAAAGGACAGAATAATAGGGCAGTGTTGACATGTACTGCAATTTTAATAAAGAGGAAATGGGCAAAAATTTGTTTCCAGCAAAACGATAGCTGTTTCCTGCGGAAAATAAGTTCTATGCAATTAAGTTCTTTTCATGTAGAGCAAATATAATGAAGAAAATCTGAGAGTTATGACTGAAGTCATGTAAAATCTCCATTTTACTATCTGAAATACGTTCATCCAATCTGTTTTCAAAGAAAAGATTTGTCTGACTCGAGACAGTTATCATCTTTGTGTTAAGAGTCCATGGCATCGTTTCAGTAAATATTTTACTTCATCTCAGCTACTCTAAGCTTCATGTGATCGAAGAAGTTCCATGTTTTTGCATTTTCTTGTTAAAGCAGGAGATCATATGACCTACTAGGTCGAGGCAGCATAAGATACCCCTTGAAGTCAGGACCTTACAGGTCAAATATTATGATGTTGCTTTTGGGATTAGCCAGATTATGACAGACTAGATATTGATAGGAATCGTCTGTTTACAAGATATCAGAAGGGTGTCTGCAGTTATGATAACCCATGCTACACAAACAAGGTCAAGTAGATCATCAGGTAGTTTGACCTTGACATGACCTTGGCAGACAGGGAGGGCTTAACTCCTGTTTCATTACAGCCCAGACAGATAAAACAAGAATCTAGTCATTATTACCGGAATATTTGCTATAAATTACCAGACTACAATGAAAAAGATTCATTCCATTAGGATTTAGATAGAAGCTAACTTGCCATTGTTTCTTCTACTCTGACTCTCTTGGTAGTCGTCTTGTTTGTTATTTTTCGTACAGTCAGTCTACCGCTGAAGATATTATCGACACCAAAAGAAATAAGCAGAACACATGGGAATCTCATTGATTCTTTTTGGTCGCGGACGAATCTATATTGTTTGATATTTATGTATCATTTTTGTAACTTTGCAGACATTATTATTGCCGTGCTTCGTCTCACATTAACAAGGAATCAAGGAATCCTTATTATTACTTTGTCGACCGAGCCTAATTTTAAAAAATGGGTCTCAGGTAGTCTCTTTTTTTGGACATGGGTTGACTTGCCCCAGGGTTCCAAAGCCAGGGTGGATCTGTAGTTGGCATGCTTACCTTCTTGTGCGTTGTCATTCTCAGTGTCATTTTGCATTTTTAACACTGCCGCACAATATAAGCGTACACTGTATATGCATGTTAGCGGGCAGCCGGCCACACTTCTCACATACTTAGTTAAGCATTTGAAATAAACGAATCTTTTCTTTTGTTCTGTTTAACAGGTACTCGAATGACTCGTATATGCAGACACGGGGTAACGTGCGCCAAGGTTTTGGAGGCAACTATAAACGAAATGCAGAACCAACAAAACCTCCCAGCCCGCCCACAACCCAACCTCCGTACAGCAACAACAACACAGAGCAACAACCAGGGTACCCACAGCAACAGCATCGTGCTGCAGGTACCATGGCAACCAACCCACCTCCAGTAGAAACTGTTGTGAAGGTTGCCCCGGTGATGACTGTTTCCAAGTCACTGCCTCCTGCAGAACAAAAAGTACAGATAGAACAAGGACCCCGCGTCACCAGTCCTACTGCTGAGTTACAACACCCTAGTTACAGTAGCCATAACAACAGCAACATGTCCTCTCCACCAGATAGTAACCATGTGTTGTCAGGGCAACAAACTGAGGAACAGACTCAAAGCCCGTCAGTGCGCACAATGTTATCCAACTTCCAGAATAACAGTAACAGCAAAGCGCAACCATGGACCTCCCGCCGGCCATTAGAGCCGGCGAGTAACTACCAGCCGATGCCAAGGACTAAGGTAAAGGAGCTGAAGGAGAGTTTAATGAGGTTATCCAATGAAAATCTCAGTAAAATAGACGATGATCGCGTCAGTCCTAGTCACTCAATGGAGAATATATCTAAACGTACCTACAGTCAGCCCGTGGTGCCCCCTATGTACAGCAGTCAGAGTCAAGTGCTGCCATCTTCTGAAAGGACAGATATTTCGGAGTCATCTCCAAGAGACCGCAGTGGGTTGTTGTCTCAGAATGGAGACGCTCAATCTCAGCCAATCAGAATGCAGGATAATCGCCAAAGTCGGAATCAATTAACAAATGGTGCTAGTCTCGATGCTTCTTCAAATGACCTTGAAGGGTCGTCAGCTTCCAAGGTCGAAGATGAAGGTCATGATACCCAGATCTCTGCGCCGCCGAGAATGCATCAGCGCCAGAAATCGCAGGAAGAGATCGACTACGAGAAACAAGCGGCACTGATCGCTAAGAGGCTGAAGGACGAAGACAGACATCTGTGTGAGGTGAGCAATTGTGTGCAATTGTTTTTACTGTTGAGCAGCGCATTTTCATAAGCATAAAGGCTTAAAGTGTTTTATGAGGTGAGTGTGAATGCAAAATATTGGCGATTACATCAGAGGCACAAGTGTTATGCTCATGAAAATGCGCTGTTAAATTAAAGGTTTAGCGCAAATAAGCATAAAGTTGGTATAGTTCTGTATAGTCTGTTACTCTGACTTCCACTACATTTGAAATGTAATTGTCTATCGAATATAATTCAGTAAGACAGTGCTCTTCATCCCGATAAACTGACACCAATTCATCCCAAATGGCGGCACATCGTGGCGTCACAAAATACGAAATAGTGTTGTCACATTCGATAGACAATATGCAATGGTATAAATTTATAATGACAAACTTGTTGTTCCAGGTGATCCAGCCGCCTCCGGACCACAAGACGACGACAGACTTCATGGTCGGTATATTCGACACAAAGGTGGATTTGAAGCGGAAACCGAGTCTCCTGCGCAAAACCGTGTCAGCGTCCGCCGTGAGGCGACGTAGTCATAGCAACACGTCTCCCGAGAGGCGGTGAGTTGTGTCCTTGAAAAAACTGGTTTTAAAACGTTTCAAAATACATAATGGACCCAGTTTGTTCGCATAAGTGTAGTATTGAAAAGTACAATGTAGACTAAATATTACAAATATAAACCATTCTATATTTACACTCGTCCCTGAATAATTAGACATTTTATGTGGAAATTTTAAATTGAATTAAAGGCAATATGGTATTATTGTAGTAAATAATATGGAAGTCAATGTATATGGGAGCGGAATTTTTAATCGAATTATCAGGGATATCGATTTATCCAAGATCGAATTATCTGCGGACTGATGTATTTAAATAACGCTTGATTTGCTTCCACACAAGCCCCTACCTGCCTAGACAATGTATTCCCCGCAGTTTCACCTTCCAAGGAAGCAGCCAGGAGGAAGTATTCCTAATACATCCAGGAAATAATATACGAGAGAATCATGTCCAAACCCAGAAACTGATGAGTGTTTCTGTTGAAATAATGCCACATCTCTGCCTGTCAAATTCGACAAGACTGTGTGGTCTTTCGCCTGAAAAAATGACATCAATTCATCCCTCTCTCTACTTTCCTACACCACGATGTAGTACCGTTGCCAAGTCCCATTGCTATGTTATGGGATAACATCGGAAATGAAAAATGTTTTCATTCGATAGACGTTTTATGACGGCATTTAATTATTTTACGTCTCTATGTTTTACAGGTTGAATTCCTCACTGCCAAATAGTTCGTCTAGCTGGTCGCCACCAGGGGGAGACAGCATGTACATACAGGGCGCAAGCATGCCACTTGACAAACAAAAGGTAAGATACCGTAATGTGCGTACATTCAGCCACCTGAATATTTTTGTCCAGATTAAAGAAATGAATGTATTGCAGAGATGAACAAAAATTTAAAGTTATAGATATAGAAAAGTAGTATTGTGCGCAACTCAATATGCCAAGCTAATCGGAAAGTACACTTTATTGTCACAGGAGGAGCTGCAGTGCAAGATAGAAAGAAAGTTGGAAATCCTGCAGGACGAGAAGGAACTCCTCGATTCAGAGATGGAAGAAAATAAAGAACTTGGAAAAGAGGTAATTGTAATAGTGTAGTTTTATGTTAGGTTCCACAATGGGAGGAAATTGTGCATTACGCGCACACCAGTACTTTAATGTACATGTACTTGTAACGCATTTCCTAATATGAACTGGAAAACCCGCCGGCAAACCAGCAACTGGCAACCCCCGCCTCCCACATTCTTCCTCTTCATGTGATCTGCCTTCAGTAATCCGTCAGAACCTCCAATGGAACTTTATTGGGGGGGGGGGGGGGGGGGGGGAGGGGGGGGGAGGGGGGG
>JBCAUI010012569.1:0-22152 GCA_038406195.1 Haplosyllis anthogorgicola | reverse complement strand
GAAGAGAACAAAGGAGAGAACGAAAGAATTTCACGCTGTGCTTTTGATGTGCTATTGTTAAACTTCTGATATGAATTTCGTGTACTGCTTGTAATGTTGTAATCCGTGTAATGTTTGAAAGTTGTGAATGACTATTCACGCACTGAATACAATTCATTGATTACCGTTCTAGTTAGCAAAACTTTTTATTTTATTTTTTATTGCACCAGGATCCCCATGGTCTGAAATCCAGGGTGGATCTCTCTGCTGCACTCTTACTTCCTTGTGTGCTGTAATCCCAATGGTCACATCAGGTGTGACACCTGCCTTTTCCACCAATAGAGGTGTATAAGTGTGTATATATGGCATGGCTGGCGTGGCTCCTCCCATATGCATCAGCTAGGATTTGAACCTCTGATGTAGTGGCGATCTGCTCAACAAGGCATGACTAAGTCAAACGCGCTAACCAACTGAGCTATTCTGCCCGCAAAACTTTATGCCACTGGTGCCCTCAGTTTGCGAAATGCAGTGATTTCAAAGCCAGTGTTGATCTGTCTCTGGCGTGCTTACCCATTTGCGTACTCTTATCCTAAGAGTCACTTCTCATTAGCAAATGCCTTTTCCTCAATTAAAAACCTTAACTTGTAACAGATATCCCTTTACTATGCTTCCTGGTTTGTAACGTATACCTTCACTTGAGAAAAAGAACCCACAACAAAGGTAATAAACCTCAAATGAAAATTCTTATGATGTTTCACATTGTAATACGCGCGTCCTACCGTCTCGGATAAATTATTCATCGCTCCATTGTTTTTCCCAAATTAATTGCAAATAAAAGTGACACGAATCTCAGAGAGAAGATAGAAACAAAGGATCCGACACCTCCAGGAGCTGAATGCCGAAATAAAAAATGTATGATGCGATTGAAATTTCCATCACGCCTCGCAGGAATAAAAGCGGCAAATCTGCAAAACGAATTTGACATTGAAGTTGATCCATAAACAGCTCTGATTCAAGGTGCCGGTTCAAAACAAATTTCACTAAATGGTCATAAGTATATTTATCACATGTTTGCCAACAGCTATTCATCTTGGAAAAAATAGGTGCTTCGTTTGAGCGGGAGACACGGCGTGGAATTCTATTTTGGCTAAATGAAATCAATTTTGGAAATTGAAAGGCTGCTGCTAAATACTAAGAAGTTTTGTACTTTATTCATGTAAAGTGCCCAAACTGTCTGTACAGTTCTGGATTGATTTTATCAAGGTGGATTTCTACAAACCTCTACTTTTCACCCAACGAAACTAAGTCTTTCCAGATAAAGTGGTCCTTCCAAGCATGCCAGCGACCCTCACCGGCCCGCCCACCTGTGTCAGGTAATTTTGAACACCTAGACATTTTACCATGCCTGTCACAGCAGTCTAGTTTTTCACTGCGTGTTCTCCTGCATACTATCAGTTTAGAACAATACAAATTCAAAAGAGCAGCGTGGAATTCTGTTGTTTTCTGTTTTGTTTTGTACGCCTCCAAATTGTGAGATTAGATTGAAATATGAATAAGAACTTTAAATGTAACTCATTCTAAAATCAAAATGGAGACAGGTGGCATTAAGATCATTTTTTCAATATCATTGATGCCGGATTGCTCTCAGCCTCGGTACCCTGACTTGCGCCGGGTCGCTAACGCCTTGGATTCGGACACCTCACACATTCACAGCGACATACGAGCGGAGCGGTTAAATTGCTCGGCGCATTACTTATTCCACAATGGAACGGCGGGGCATGGTGCCGCATAGTAATCACCTGATTCCACCTCACAGTCCAAACAACACCAGGCTGAATCAGATTCAGCAACACCTGATTTAATTTTACTGGTGCAACTACTTTTTTCTATGAATATGTTCCTTTCTTTAGGATTGAGATGTAATGTTTTGATGCAGTGCTGCCAAAAAGTTTTGTTTGTTGATTTGTTTATAAAGGTGCTTTGTCAGCTCCTGCGTCAATTGAATTCCATGCTGTGGTTCTGACTCAGACAATACTGTCTATTGTTCTCAAAATGAAGAATCTTAACCGGACATTTCATCCTCTGCGTTGGTTGGATGAATACCGGAAAAAGAATTCGAGGGAAATTATAATTATACCTGGATTGTATGATCTTCAGGCTAAAAACCTGACATCAATTCAACCTGCAAGTTTAAACTGCAAGTAAACCTGCAACCTGCAATTTAAACTGCAAGTAAATTAGCTGGGCACGAGGCCAGTTTTGTGTTCTAGTTTATTGAGAGACTTACTTAAGGTGTCAACCAAAATATCCTTGATGCATCCAAACTTGTTGGGAAAAAGTTTCTGAGAAAAGTAATTTTGCGAAGATTTTGTTGCCTCGAAAACGAAAAGGGATGACCGAAACATCTTTGCTATGATTGCTACTTTTGCAATATTAGTGTCTGCCAAAGATACCACGAACAAAGAAGTGATACATTATTTATGACGCAGACATCTGAAGTGGGAGAGAGCAGGACATTTAGACACATAAACATTTTTATGATAAACATTAAGAGTTGTTCATGTCACCACGATGTCTCATCAACGACTTGTTAAAAGCTCTCCCATCCGGCAACAACCTTGTTTACCTTCTCATAACTTGCGTAATGGTCAATCTATCCGAGGTGAGAGAGTAGACGTGTCACGAGCTGTTGTTTTACTCAATTCAGAGGATGAAATGTTTATTGATGGCTTTTCAGTTTTGTTTGCGTGAAAGACCAAGCATGGAGTTCTACTGTCGCAAAATGAAATCATTTTCAGGAGGTGTCATTGTAATGACAATCTTTGAAATTGGCTTTAAAAGTTTATATCGTGGAAACGAATAAAAAAGCCAAAGTTATTTGGAATGGGATGAGTCATTAGCAATATCATCATTATGTTTGATTAATCATGCAAAATACCTGTGCATATGATTAAAAGGTAAAGGCTGAGAGAGAAAGTCTACTCTCAAACTTATTGGTGGGAACTACATATTGCTGTAAAATTTAGTCTAGCTCCTTTCCAGCTATATTTATACTGTAAGGCATGCTTCATAAGTCCAGTGCAAGTATTTTGGTTAATCTTTTTGTTGTTGGCCAAACAGAAAATATGCTCCATGCCCGGCCTCCCATTCATTTGTGGCCCTTCCTGTGGCTCGAGCTGGAAGCCCGCGACACCCCTATTGGAAAAGCGCTGTAAAGTTACGTCAGATGTTGCGCACTTAGGAGAGTTCAGTAATATCCCTCCAGCTTAGGCTCCTACGCTAGTGAAAAACACTTTGTACTGCTGCCATTACAGACCTGAGTGTAGTAAGTACTGGTATGAGTGGTGAGTCAACCCAGATTATTGTGTAGTAAGATTGGTTAATAGACCCTAATGATTGAAATGAGCATCCATCCTTGGGATCCACGTGTGGTTGTGATGTTAACAAAAGACAATACAGATTGCAAGGGCACCAAGACAACGTTAGATGTAGGTCATTCACGGTCATTGCACCAAAAATAGCTGAGGTGAGTAGGTGTACCTCAAGACCAAAAACATCAAGCATGTATGCTTGAAGTAAAATACTTCAAGCAAAATTAGAAACTTTCGTTGTATTTTCATCATTTCGAATTCATGAATTGTTAACGTGCTGGAATGCAGCAGTTTAGTTGTGGATCTCACAACCACATTTATAACACTTACACAACTCCCAGTCTAATTTAACTTTCTTATTCCGTTTGATCTGTAAATTTGATTAAATTGGAATAAAAGAGTCTACGGTGCTTCTTTCTTGCTGACTATTAATAGGCAATGCTCTTTTTGAGGCTCATTTCCCTCAATAGAGGGTTGAGGCTCTCTGTATCGAGGAGATGGATCCCCTTCTAACCATTCAGCAGGTGCTCTATGGTGCCACAAGCCCTTCTATTTTGCAGCTGTAAGAAGACTATCTTATATACCCACTACCCCTTTGAACTCTATCGGGGTGTGCACTGTTGCATCCTTGGTAAACTCTAAAGTGTATATCCATTGTATCTATTGAAATTTGCATCATTTCGAAAACAAAGAGCAAAGAAGAGAACGAAAGAATTTCACACAGCGCTGTGCTTTTGATGCACTATTGGTCCAAAATCATAGGAATTGCACCCCATGCAGTGGGGTTGACATCCCTGCACTATATTTATATTTGTCTGGGATACCCCTGGCAACAACTTTCTGCCTGTTGCCTCTTGTTCGCATGATAAACTCTGGGCTCGATTTAATTGGAGAAATGATTATCTCAATAGATATCTTATCTGCCTCAACGGACTCAATAATTGTCACACAAATTATTTTTACAATTTTCTACAATCTATTACCAAAATAGGAATGTGGGTCTTACACTTTAATGACTACTGCTAATAAATTTCGCTTTCCCAATGGAAACGGTTTCAAACTTGCTGTCCAAACTGAAAACAATATATAGTATAAACTAAAGAAAATCAGATGATGTGGATCGAAAGGATTTTACACTGTGTTATTAATGACAATAGCACAGTGTGGGATCGTTTTGCTACCAAACACTGTGGAATTGACTGAAGCTGTCATGGTATTTTTGCGAGACCAACAATAGAAATTTGCTATTTATTTCCCTTTAAATCATAAGATTCTTTGTAGTTTGAGATGAATAATCCAACCAGATCCATGAAATCTGTGTCTCTTACGGTGGCAATTATTTGCATGCTTGACATATTAACAGATTGGCTGTGAGAAACAGTTGGGTTGTTTATGTGGATCTAGTTCCGCGGTTCGCATGATGCGGAGATTAATTTAAATGTAAATGTTTCTCAGTGCGACATCTAATCTACAGCCTGTGTAAGAGATACTAATCTGCACGAGATGAAGCAATTCATTTCTCACCCCAAAATCTCACGAGGCTGAGTCACAAGTCAACACTGACTACAACTGCACTGATTCACACACGCATACTGAATTTGTGTTCTTTTCTTTCTTTCTTTTATTTTTTATTTTTTATCTTTTTTGTCCTTCTTGCTTTTTTATGGTGACTGTATTACATCTGGGCTTGCAACAGATTGAGCCCAGTACTAGTGGCTGCAGTATGCTTGCACATGCATCTGCAGGAAGCTGTTAGCCTATCAGCCAATCAGATGCAAGCATTCCCCAAGCTGTTACAAACAACAAAATTCAAATTCAGTTTAGATTGAGAACTTCAACAGACAACATGTATTTTGTTTGTCCAAATAAATTTCAATCTTTTCTCGGTTTAAAGCAAACCAATTGCTTTTGTTATTATTCCAGATCAAGCTACTAACAAGCTAAATAGCCACAACCGCAAGTTAATACAGTGCCAACCGGGGCAGTCCCTAATCTGGGATCAATGCACAATCATTTATATTCATATCTCTTCTTTTTATTCATTCTTTTCCACTAAAATGAAAATCGGCTACAATTCCAATTTCATACTACATTCAGATCTACAAAAACACTTACTGTATTTCATCATTGTATTGCATCATACTGCAATTCAGTGATTAAGTGTGCCAATTTGTATGTGAATACTGACTTTTTATTCTTTGGAACTTGAACACTCTAGGGTCCTGCATCCCGCTAAACCATGTATCAATACTGACTACAAATTATTTCCAGAATAACTCAACTAATCCGAAAGTGAATAGTGATCACATTTTTATTTTCCATCTGCAGATAAAATTTTCACATGGGTGAATACTTGATGTAGTCAGTGACAATAAAGGATTATGGACGGTAGATATTCAAGTTTCACAAGTTCATTTCACCAGCTCCAGACTGAGTTAATTCTCTAATCTCTCTCTTTACCAGATTTCATTGGAAGTCTCAGGGCCTAAACTTTAAAGCCACAAAGTTCAAGAAAGAAAGTAATTTAGAAAACTTGGTCCTATTGAGGAAAGTTAGACAGTAAATTTATTGTTCCCAAAGAGCTTTTTAATGTCAAGTTCGCTTCAGTTTTGCAAACGCATTGTATTTAATCGTTTCCTGTTTCAGTTAAACTATTTAAACATAGGACATTAGGTTATTCAGGTCAAATAGAGATATTATCTTGTTAGTCTATTTATGTACTATTTAAATGGATTTGACTAAAAATACTTATTCACTTTATTTTTGTTTTGTAAACATGTATAATAAACAGAATTTTCTGCCAAATGTGAGAGTTGAAATTCAAATTGTTAAAATTGTTTGATTGTGATAAATAAACGACATTTGAAATTAACATTTTCCTGTGATTCTGGGACAGCAGAATTTTACACATTCGGTTTTTGAAATCATTTTGAAAATCTGCAGAGCAAAAGAGAGAATAAAATAATTTTATGTTGTGCTTTTGATGCGCTGTGATTGTGTTGTGTTGTTGATCTATGATTGTAAGACACTGATCAATCACATCATGCAGCTACTAACAGTTAAGCGCTTCTCAAAATTGAATTGAATGAGCTCAGCATGAAGTTCAACAATTCAATTGTTGCAGGGCGTTAAACTTTTGATTTTAATTTCATGATCTGAAGCAACTGTTATTATATTGTCCAAAGTAGTGGGTACCAGTGGCTTTCGAAAACGAAAGACGAAACGGGATTAAATGCTAATTAAACATAAACACAATGCATAATGCGTAACAACTCACCAAATGAGTTCATTACATTTAAATTGATGTTGGGTGTGTGTACTTGCAGGGTTTGGTACAGAGAGTAATTAGTCACAGTTTGTGTCCGTATAAGCCATGCCGTACACACGCTTATACAGTGTATACCTCTATTGGTGGAAAAGGCAGGTGTCGCACCAGATGTAACCCTTAGGATCACTGCACACAAGCAAGAAAGAGTGCAGGTGAGAGATCCACCCTGGATTTAAACCCATGGGGTTTAACAGGGGTACCCCTTAACAGGGGTAATCAGTAGCCCCACAAATGGACCCTGATCCAACAAAAAAGTTTCAAAAAAGAAACCCCGCAGGTTGTCTAGTTTTTTGGGGTTTTTGACGTTGTGGCAAACAATGCTGCTGCTGATGTTTGATTGATGTTCAGCACACGTGATGATTCGATTAAACGCAACGTTTGTTTTATTTGCAATAACCCTGTTGTTGTAATTGCAATGCTGTTACATTGGGAATCTTACCCATGAGACTCACAATGTAGAATTAGCAAGGGATTGATTAATCATAAGAGTTGGCAAAAGGAACTCCACAAAACAAATTGTACAAGGTCTCTGAAACTTTTAAATGACAATGATGGCAAACACTGTAGAATAATACTTTTCAATGCCCACACTGATCTCACACATACCAAAGAATAAATGAGTGCCTTTATGATCAAAAAAGTCAAAATATGGAAGATGGAAAAATGGGAGAGCTAACGCTTAAGACGCACTGCATTAAATACGAAAATTTTCACGGCTTTTGACATTAATTCGATCCAAAACAAAATTAAATAAACCAAGTATCAAATCTAGTAAAATATCCATTTCAATTTCATTTGGTTGCATTTCCTGTCTATTAACGAATTCATAAATCTAACGACTAATTGCAGTTTTATTTTTATTTCTGGTATTACGGATTCTCCTGATTTTAGTCCTAGGTTGAGTTGACATTTTTCTCTACTGTCTGGCCTAATAAGTAACGTTCTTTATCATGCTGTCTGTACTCCCCATCAGGGCCCCTCTGGCAACAAAACCTTCATGCAAACAAACCGTACAAATCATATTAACAATCCACTGAAATCCCAAAGGAGCCCCACAGATACAACCTGTGATTTATTGATAAATAACCCTCCAGGGGCCCCACTGCAATCAAATTAATTATACTTCTAAGGTGAGTTCTGACAAATCATTCCCTGAGGCTGGTTTTCTGCTGGGAAATTTGCAATTATTCGACCAAAGGAACGTTTGCTTTGCTTTTATTTGCAGCATTTCCCTGGTTGTTTTTGATGGTTATAATCTTGTAATTGTAGGACATTGATCTCGTATGTTGTTAGAGACGGAATCTTTAAAAACTTCGAATAATTCATTGTGCACAAAGAACAATGGATTTGGCAAGTTTCAGCAAAATATTGTCCAATTTCTTTATTTCCGTTCAATAGAACTTATTTACTATTTGTGTGTTTTTACTTATTAAATTGTACTGAATAAACGGCATAATAGGACAACTAAAATTTTATTTACATACAAACAAAGCTGCAAGATAATACCATTCGGATACGTTACAAAGCGATTAAGGTATTTTATTCTTTTATTCTTTTTTTTTTGTTATTCTTTTGTTAAAAGTTGTGACTTTCATATATAAAATTCTATTGTTCCTCATGAAATTATTAAGCACCCCGGAATTGGCATAAAATTCAATTGTTGCGGCGCGCTAAACTTTTGATAGTAACTTCATGATCTGCTGATGTTGAAAACAATTGGTGTTTGGCTCGAAGTTATAATTCAGCACGAGTAAGGATGCTGAGAAAAATAAACTAGGTTGACTGAGTATTTTACCACTGGGTTAGATAGATAGCCTCAGTGGAATTCAGATACGTCACGATGCTTAAACTTTTCCTCGGCGCTGTAATCTATACAAACAGCCTCGGGACTTATTGATGTTGTTCTCGTCTATTAATCACAATTAACTGAAAACGTCTTGTGTCTTACAGGTGTGATGATCAAATATTAATTAACGTCTCCCGCACACTGTCTTGACCATGTGAAAAGACGGGAAACCAGTCTTAGTTGCAGACAATTCTAACGCTGTACAGTACATTTGGTAATAGTGGAGGTGCAATTTGAACGAGAGAAGATGGTTAAGAAAATGCTCCATGTACAAGTTTCCTGCAGAAGGTGTTAAGTAGGTAGGTGCAGGTGCTGCATAAGAGAACTGTGAGTAGGTGACATGCCCTTAAGTGAGACCCTGAAACTAGTGAGGCCATCAACTAAAAAAGTCTTTTTCGTGATACAGTGTAGGCGACATAATGGTTTATTTCTTCAATAGTTTATGTTATGGTTTTTCTTTTCACTTAAAAACTGTAAAACAAACTTTAATACAATTTGAATAGACCTATGTGAAATGAACATTTCCTAAGAAACTCGTTAAATAATCTTCTTGGGATTTCTCAGGAATTAGACAGTCGAGTGAATTGTATAGATTGGCGCCTCAGCCTTATTCATGTTGTGTACGAGTGATTTGAGCTAGGCCAGTAATTCTGTATCGACCAGTTCCTTGTAATAACGGTTATCTGCCCCAGTAATGAGGGAGCAGGAGGGTAACCAGCCATCAACAGGGTTGGAACCAGCATAACAACGTGTCTTTATCAAACGTCACTCAATTCAACAAACTACAGGGCTGGAACCACGTAACAGCATGTCTTTATCAAAGACCACGAAGTTCAGCAGACTGTATGATTTATTGTCAGGGGTTATGGCCTGTTTGTATGTTTCTCTCTGGACTGTTTCTGGCTAAGGTAACTTGGCAGACAGTAAGTCTGCATCCAAGTATGTTCAAGACTTCATCCAAACTTACTCTCTACAAAACATTGAAGGTGTGCCACTATGAAAAGATTCTAGATTTTACTGTAGTAGAAGGGCAATTGATTCCTGGTGTGCACTGTAAAGCAAATTACGGGTTAGGAAGTATAGCTACTAAACGTTTGAAAAATAAACTCTAACTGTAACGGGGGACCTCCAAATACACAATGAAACGTGCTACCACTGACCCGTAGCGCTACTGAGTCGTTGAGTTATTCCAATGTCAATATTGTTTTATTCCATTTTGATGCATCCACAACATGGTGAAGCGAGGTCTTTGCAATCATTCTGTATCAATTGAAATTTTATTGATGCGAAAAACTTTATTGATACAGAAACTTGTGAGATGTTAAAATATATTTCAAACATCAGAAGGTGCAATGTGTAACTTCCGAAATGCTATTTTATATCTAAAATTATGCGATGTTGTGCCGAACTGCAATGGTAAAGCATAAGGATTTTCTGTCGCACATCTATTGTGGCAGGACATGACAGGCAAGCTACTGATTTTCAAGCTTTTTTAAACACTTTTAAAAACAATTTAGTTTTAAGAACATATTGTTGCTTGGCCGCCCGTAATGTAATCTTCTATCTTTGCTCATCGCCAGCAACAGTTTATGTCTTGCTTAGAACTAATTCAAACTAAGCTTCCACAATTTAAATTGAAGCACGTATTTACCAGTGCTAATCAATCACGGTTCAAACGGTCCATGAGAAGAAGGGGTAGTTGGACGGTGTATCTGTATTGCAGTACATCTGTAGAGACCAATTCTCTCCGTCCCTAATGTCCCGCATGCCCGGCACCTCGCACATTCACACTGACTTATGAGGCCAACAACTCAGATTGTTCCTAAAGCTTAGCGAGACCAAGCACAGCTGATGGTAGATCACTGTATCATCAATGGAACTGACAAGATTGCCTTCTTTTGACCTTGACCTTCAGTTGCATGATCTTTCATACACCAATAAAGTAATAGTATTATAATTGATTTGATAACTATTGCCTCGTTGCCTTACATTGTGGAAAAGTTCAGAGGCATTATTATGGATTGAAAACAATTTGAATAGCTGCATTTTATCTCAAGAAAAGACAAAAAGTAAATTTTACACAAAAATTATTCAATAAAGGGTCACACACCAGACAAAATTTAGCCTGCTTGGGCAAATATTACCCAGCATGCACTATATTGCAACCGCCAACTTTTGCTAAATCTTTGGATTCGTGAAAAGGTCTGTACAACTAAAAACATTACATATTTACATCAAATGAAACCTCTGTCGGTTGCCCTCGCTATTAGCTCTGCAGTGCGGATGAGGCTCCCGTTCTGGAATAGGAATGAGATTGTTCACCTTACGGACTAGATCATGATTAGATACACAACTAACTATAGGTGTGATTGAGATGTGTGACCAGAGATCCAGATTTCTCCTGTTTGGTTGAAAACCTAACGTTGTCCATGAATTAGCTCTCATCCAGGATAAAAAGGGTCACGAAATCCTGCTTTATATCTCAGAGATGAAATCCACTGCATTATCACATAAACAATAGTTGTTGATTATTACCTCTACCCTCTAGTAGACTGCTGGAAGTGTATGTTACAAAGTGTGATTTTAGCTAAAATTATGCGATGGTGTGCTGAACTGTCATAGTAAAGCATTGCAATCATCTGCCGCCCGACAACTGCGGCAGCACCTGACGGGCAACAAATAGAAGCTGCACTTCGTTCCGTACCACTGCAACATGCATTGTACCGTTACTGTATAACATTCATCATAGGTAAGCAAGTGGTTTGTTGACAGAACCCTCCAGTAAAACTCGCCAAAGGGCAGAGTCACCTTTAACGTTTTCTTGAGAAAAAATGGACCGAGATCAGTATATTGTGTGAGGAACTTAAAAAATATCCAGGAGAAATATCTTAGGGATAAAATACTTATCCATGGTTCTTCTTTACAGAAACAAAAAATGTTTTTTGTTCAAGTGAAAGATTCGGAGTGAGATTCCATTGTTCACAAAATAAACTTAATTTCATAAGGTGATGTATACAAATATGTAACGTTTCACAAATACACATTCCCTCACAAGACACCCAGTTCAAGGTAATCGATTAAAACGATCACAGACTCAAAGAAAAGAAAAAAAACCCCGATATTTCTCTTGGTCGTAATTAATCTGACGATCATGACTGATTCTCTGATCGTAATTTCCTCTTAAAATAGCAACTCTTTGATGTTCTGTACAAAAACAACTCCCTCGGGTTGGTAAAATTGTCCAAAAACTAGATTACATCGCTTCACTAGCATTGTCTCAATAACACAGTAACAGTACACAGAAATCGTATCAGAAGTTTACCACGGTACGGTATTGGAGCTCCCTCACATACCCTAAGGAAATACAATTGATACGAATTCTGTGTACTGGTCAAGACCATGTAATGCAGGTTGCGTCTGGCTGCCCCGACAAATGATATTCGAAATTGATCAAAATGTTAGTTTTGGGCAGTTGTAATACTTCCGTATTTGAAATTTCCACAAATGGAAGATGTGATGCACTTAAGACAGTTGCCAAAATAAGATGACACTGCACGAAAAAGCATGTGGCTGCCTGTCTGCTTCCACCTCTTTTTGTCGGTTAGATTAAGTCAAAAACAAGTGAGAAAATTTGCATAATCGCGAAAAGTGCAATTGACTCCAAAACAGTACCACCATAATAACAAAGTAGTTTTACCAGAGCTAGATCTGACCCGTGGTTTGCATATATGTGAAGTTTTGGGACAGTAGTTAACCCCTTCGATACCTTCCGTGTCGGTGCGACATGGTTCGTATCCCTATTGCCGTACAATCCATGTCGGTCTGACATGGTTTCATATACTTCTTCTATCAACTCTGGGCACTGTAATATATTATAAGATGTAGGTAAAAGATGATGGTAATGATGGCAGCACCTCCTATTAAGAGTTTGAATTTTATAAATTTCACTATTCTTTTTTAAATATATTATAAATGGAGGAGTAAAAGACCAGCTTATGAAAGCTTATGTGAAAAGTCATCACATATACTAAGGCCTGCACAAATACATGTTGTACACTGCAGACACATAAATTATCAGTCACACAACACTGCCCTACTTACTCTTAGAGTACTGCATTATATTAAATTACATTTAATATAACTTAATTCAAGTTTATGTTGACTTATGTCATTATGTGGCAAAGTGTGAAAAAGACGTCGGTACGCGGTAAAGGCACGGCAAGGTATCGAAAGGTTAACTTAAAGTCCCCCAATTGTTCCTTTGCTGAACCAAAACCGTTCCCCTTTAGAAAGAATTTCACTAATCTCTAAGACAAAAAGGTGCCTTCAAATTTTAATTTCCTGCCATCCGCTAAGTATATTGGTACGCTATCTAGAGGTCAAAATTTCAGCCACGAAATGGAGAAATGATAATGAATGATGTTAGAAGATTTTTCGTTGAAAGCACAGTCACAGTCAGAACCTTTAGCAAAGATAGTTACTCGTTACTCTTGCTGAGACAAGGCTAACAGTCCTATTTGTGAGTCACCTAATAAAATAAAATCAAAAAATTTGAGAAAAACATAAGAAGTTACGAACTTATAATTGTATTGTTTCACAACACTTTGACTTAAATGCCTCATTGTGGGATTACATTCCATAAATTTGCTTTGGCCTGTAAATGAAAATATTTTAGAACAAAGGGGAAGTAAGAGTTTAAAGGGAAGAATCGTACGTATTAGTTCTGTAACACCATCTGTGGAAAAATAGTGTAGTATCTGAAAAAAGAGATGCATGTGAATTGAAATATTTCGTGAGAGATTTTGTGATCATGAAATTATTTTATTTGCAAGGATGAGGAACTATCTCATTGTTCGCATGCAGGTACTAAGCGAAAGCTACCCAATCTTTACTCCTTATAATAATGTATGTTTAATGTTATAATTAATAAATTAACTAATTAATTAGTTAATTAGAAAAATAGTTGACAAGAAAAATGTAGTTCATGTCCCAAGCAGAGTACTCTTATGCTCTCTCTCTCTCTCTCTCTCTCTCTCTCTGTCTCTCTCTCTCTCTCTCTATTAATGCCAATGCCAATTTTACACCCATGATGTGGTGAAGCTATGCTTTGCGAAAATACCTTCTGATATTCCAATATTGATAATGAGTTCGCCTGCACAGTAGGGTTTCAAGCAAACCATTACTATGAAATAATTGTAAATTTCAGATGCTAAAATGATGTAAAAGAAGTAATTACACTTTTCGCAGCTACTATCTTTGGCAGAAACAACCTAATTCCGAAACAGAGGATTCCCGTGTCCCAGCAAAATTACCCTTTTTAATCCACAAAATGAAGAAAAAAATTAACTCATGGTGTGTTGTTTATTCAAACACCATTACAGTTGTGAATATCCGTTTTTAATTAAATGAAGAGGCTTGAATAAAAATTCTCTCCTTATTCAACTATATCATCCATGTAAACTTTTGTGTGAATTAGATGCAATAGAGACTGTTGCATTTAATAAACACACTTCAAAGTGAACAATTCCTTAACTTTTAAATAGAAGTTCATTAAAAACGGAAAAAAATCATGAATGTCATTCCATATTTGCTTGTGTGACATTTATATTAAGCAGAATTTTTTTAAAAAATATCACTTCAAAATGTATTTCAGTAAAATATATGTTTGAGTATTTGTTGTGTGTTAAAGTTGAATAGATGATATAAATTTTAATAAATACGCCCAGGAAAGTTGGGGCCTGAGGATGAAGAAAATACCAAACAAAAATATAATGCCCTAGCTTTTGTTTACATGTTTATCAAAGCTAAGTTAGAATAGAAATAAAAGTTTGAATCTGGAATATATAGCGTAGAGTTCGTACCTTGTTTCTTTCTTTTTTTTTAAATCACCACCTTTTATTTAAAGTTTGTGTTTCTTCTTAAATAGTATGACATTTTCATTTTCAAATTTTTTGCCACGTTATTCTGACACCTTTTTATTATTCATTAAAGTGTAAGACCCATATTCCTATTTTGGTAACAGATTGTAGAAAATTGTAAGAATAATTTACGTGACAATTATTGAGTCTGTAGAGGCAGGTAAGATATCTATTGAGATAATCATTTCTCCAATTTAATTGAGTGAAAAGCTTATCATGCAAGCAAGAGGCAACAGGCAGCAGGTAACGTAACAGTTGCTAGGGGCATAAGTGTAGGGAAGGGGAGTCGACCCCACTGCAAGGGAAAAGGAAAAAGCAGAGGTACTTACCAAGGGGTGCAATAGTGCACAGCCCGATAGAGTACACAGGAGTAGTGAGTATATAAGATAGTCCTCTTACAGCTGCGAAACAGAAGGCATAGAGCATCTACTGAATGGTTAGGGTCTAACAGTGCACTCACTCACTGTTGCTGGCGAAAACCTAGCTCAATCTAAATCATCAGATTACAAACAGTACGTTTTAATTGCATGAATTGTAAGAAATCAACTTTGCAAATATTGGTATAATTCAACCAGTCAATAGCAAAAGGCTCTATGACACTGTGGTGGCATGTAAGAGTATGCAACACGAGGTCTCCTTGTTCGAATGATTCCTAGAGGAAACTGTATTTTATTTATTTTTCAAACTTTCAATAGGTATCTTCACTTCCAAGGTATATTGCCTGACTTACAATTTGTATTGCAACGTAGAGGAGAGGCAAACATACCTGACGAGCAGTAGAGAGCCATCTCAGTACTTTAAGCCTTTAAGTATCGCCTATCTGGTTTATAGTCAGCATAAAGGAAGCACCCCAGCCAAAACAGATTCTTCTATTCCAATTTAAGTAATTTTACAGATCAAACGGAATAAGAAAGTTAGATTAGACTGGGAGTTGTGTAAGTGTTATAAATGTGATCGTGAGATCCTCAATAAAAGTAACGCATTCCAGCACGTTAACAATTCATAGAAAGATTCCACTGGAAAACATCCGCAAAAAGTCTCTTTAATGGCTGAAGTTTTAAAGGGAAAACTTTTTCTCAATGTTTGTTAAAGAAAATGTTTGCAACTACAATAGATTTTGCCCGTCAAAAATAAAACTCAATTATTGAGAATCTTTAGGCAACTGCTTTGGATATGTTTATTTAGCAAAAACGAAAGTTTGTTAATTTGCATCGAATCATTACAGTTTCTTTATAACGTGAAGATTTTTATTGCAATCGGAACACCTACAGAATTGATTTTCGCTTTAATATAGGTTAAAAAAATTTTTCTTTCAATAAAAAGAAGAAGGAGAATGATATAGTGATAAGTTTGATTATTGAGAATCTATACAACATTGCTTCAATGATGTTTGTAGTGGGTGAAAAAAATAAAAGTTTTTGAAATGAGGAGAAGATGTGAAGTTTACTATTTAAATAATTAACAGGCCACAGTGTATTAGTGAGGCCAAGCGTCACGTTTATTTCTTAAAATTACGTCTTTTATCAGAAATTATCTTTTCATATTAAGAAATTCATCAGCTTCTTCCTCAGTAGGAAACATAACGTCAGCTTATTTGAAGTAACTTGAAGTTAATTGTAAAGTCTCAAAATGAATTTTAGCCATGCCTCCCTGAGCAGCTCACCACTGCGTCGGGAGTTCGACGTCGGGAGATCCCAGCCAGCCATGTTAACAAAGTTGGCAAGTGTTGCACTCTGATGTGACTCAATATAATCCTGGCTTTAAACCCTTGGGCAGAGCCAAAACAGGGATACCAGTGGCCCAACATATGGTTGCACACTGGTCGCAGATAGGGACTGTGACAGTTACTATCAAAAAACTTTGAAAAATTAAAAATTGGTGAAATGAAAATGAAAGCCGTGTACCCGCTGTCGGTTGGCTCCGGTCTCCTCAAAAGGGTCCAGACCGGATATGTATGTGTTAGCTCGGCTGAAGGAGGTGCAATAGCTCAGGCACAACGTTATTCTTACGATAGCGTGCAGCCTCGTATCGCTAACGATACGTATTGTGATGCGGTATGTTTGCTGGACGTGACATTTCGTACAAAATACCAACACAGCTAATTGCCTGCGACACAATGCCTTTCTGGATATATAAACGCATAGATTCTTCTTTCGCTAAATTACTCTTTTCCTTGCTAAATCAGTAAAAATTCCTAATGTGATAAAATGATTTTTATATGTACAAACACAATAGATTCTTCTTTCTGTAATTAGTTTTTGCTAAGTCAGCAAAAAAAAGGTTTTATGTTATGAAATATTTTTAAAAGATTACTTATTTCTAATAAAAGCTTTGTACAGAAATGTCAGGGGTTTTTTTAGAAAAGTACTGGAAGTTGTTGGGAGGATCATTATTTGTAAACAGCTTGAAGTTTACTTCCAAACTGATCATTATTCTTTGCAAAGATGTTACGTTGCAAGAAAATAAAAACACCAAAACATGCTTAGTTTTGAAGGTATGTTTATCTTTAATCTAACGAAGTGTTCATAGCTTCTCAATCAGTATGACTATTTTCATTATATTTCATCCAACATAAAAGGGATCAGAAACTGGACAACTTAGTAAAACAATACCCGTCTCAGTTTCATCTGCGACATCTGCCACCATTAAGGTTTGTGAAGCTGATATGTCACAGGTTGCATTATGTTCTAAGTTTCTCTTATTTCTTTCACTTGCTCAATTAGGCAGATCTGACAGATTAGGCAGATTAGACAGGGAATTTATACCATAAAACAGCTGATAATGATCAATGACTAATTTCAGGTTCAGTGCTGAATGTAGTCCTTTCAAGTGACTATTTTAATCATGTACTAAAACCTGCCTAAATTTCCCTACCAAATCTGCCTAATCTTCCAAATATGCCTGATCTGCATGTGCTGGCAAAATAATTGCGTCATTGTGAGATTAACATTCTCCACCCTGTAAACTGACTATTTTCCGCCTTCACGTTCCATCAGTCTGATAAAGATTTCTCCATTCGCGGGAGCAATCCACGAGTCACAGCGTGTTCGTCAGATTTTATTGTAGCGCGACAGATGTTTGATGGAAGACGGTTAAGCGAGAGAACAGCTTCTGTCCAAGCTGTCACATCTCATTCTCATCCACACTTAGTTCTATGAAGCCGTAGCCGTTATGTCCAAAACTATCTCTATTCTTTCGTACTTTGGTCCACTAGCAGTCATCTCGAGCAGACAGCGTGATTTTGTAGCTGGGTAGTAAGTCATTCTTAAGATCAATTTAATGTGGTATTTGATATTGTGCCAATTGGACAAACAGATACAATAGATGTTTTCTTACTTATGATGACTGCCGAATCGGACACTTCTGTCAAATTCAGATCGTTAAATTTACATCAATTTTATTTCAATAGAATGTCAATAACCCAGCGTGAAGTTCAATTGAAATTCAATTGTTGGGCGACATTAAACTTTTGATAGTTATTTAATGATCTGTGGCAGGGGAATATGTACTATCAATAGTAATACAACAACACAACTGATTTGTAACTGGTAGCACGGGGACTTAGTCTCTGCACTAACTTTCAGAACTCTGTCACTACATTTTCCAGGTAAAAATTAAAAACAAAACTGTCATATTTCAAAAACTACTTGACCTAGACACTTCTAACCACCACCATTAGATTTAGCACACCAAAACATACACAAAAGGTGAATACCACATTCCATTCCAAATTGCCTTGGCAATCAGACCCCTCTTCCCCCTCTCTCCCACCATTCCCCCAGGATAGGGTGGCAGGTGAGGAAGGCTTTTCCTTGAGCATTAGCTGGCATGGCAAACCGACCAGACCTGGATAGAGTTTCGTAATAGACTGCTTTTCCCGTCAGCAGCAGGAAAGAATTCTCTGGTTATTATAATTAATTAAACATGTCATACCGTTTGTTGATAGACCAAAGGTATGCTAAAGACTAAAAATGAATACTAAAATAAAGAATGCTAAAATTATAGGAATCATAATTAATACAGAGATAGAGAGATAGTCTTTGAAAAGCATTGAATTGAATAGCAGAAATAATTAATTGTATGATGTCCGCAGGGAAATGATAAGATTTTTTTCTAAACAAAATGCCAAGCATTATTTAAAATAAAGGCCATTGTAACAAGATGAGAACTGATACGCTGACCTTCAGTTTGAAGACGTGTTTTTAGCGACAAATGTCAGGATGTTAACATTTAATTTAATGCATTTTTTATCTTTGTAGAATCAGTATCTTCAGTCTTGTGCATTCAAGGTAGGTGTGTTTTGACTCACTACATTTCATCACTGTCAAATTAAGTTTTAAACGAGTTGGCAATTATTTATAATTACTTATTGTCTTTCGAATGCATATGACAACACTGTTTCTAGCGTCATGTGGTAACGCGGTAACGTTGTATTTTATGACGTCATTATGTGCCGTCATCTCAAACAGGAAGTTTGTTTTCAGGCTGAAGACCACATAGTCTTTGCGAAATAACCGTAGGCAAGTGCAGGTATAATTCACGAAAGTGCTTTTAAAACTCCCGTTGCCAGCTACTCTTGGTTTTCTTATATATTTCACCTTTTAGTTAGGCAGGTCAGGTAGATTAGGCAGATTAGGCAGAGAGATTTATACTGTCACTAGTTAATTAACTGATATTGGTCAACTTAGGATCATTATAAATTGAGTCCTTTTCAAGTCAGTATAATTAGCCCTGAAAATAGTATAAATTTCCCTAACGTATCTCCCGAATCTGCCTAATCTATCTAATTTGCTTAGGCAGGTGAAATAAAATATAAAAAAATCGGTTGACAGAAATCGTGGACTAGTACTTATCACCAAAGTTTGAAGACATTTTCAAGATCTCTTAATTTGATGCGGCACTCATTGTCAACACAATCGATTTGTATAATTTGATTTAGAAAAATAGAAATTGATGCCTCAATGTAATTTTGATATTGGAAAACACGTTCCTTCTTGTGCTATGGTTTATTTATATGTTCAGAGTACATAAACTGTGGTTGTCTAAAATCATACGCATAGCAATCGTTTTTCTTTTAATTTTGATTGGAATGTTGCTGAGCATATTTGTACTATGACTATTTGACAAACTTTGAACTATTTATCAATCACAAGAAACACTTTTGTCAATTTGGAACGTTATGATTTACACAATGAATCGCGACTGTTCAGAGAAGGAATAGAATTCATCAGTGTCAAGTACAATTCTATTAAGTAAAAATTTGACGGACCTTAAGATACTGTTTCAAGTGTGAGGATTCAACGAGTTCTTCGTGCTTCGCAGGCCAAAAACCACATTCAAGAGAATTTGATTGGCCTTGTTAAAATCTTGCTAGTATGTAAAGAATGGACATTCATGATGTATTTAAAAACGTCATTCCTGTGTACTAAGGCATCAGTAAATGAGTGAAATTCTATCTGTTTTATATAATGAAGGATACTTTTTTTTGCAAATTCCCATTACGTAGAACTGCGCATAACATTATTAGAACAAACGGATAGAAAGTTAATTTTATTGTTTTACGTTTTGATCGGAAACGAATGCCTACAATCTAAGAAAGCTAATACTTCAATCTCAGATATTTAAATCTGGAAAGCTAATTAGTTTTTTATGAAGTGAGTGATATTATCTTCAAGTCTGTATCAGATTAAAGTCTCAAGTTTTGTACCTGATTTCTACGTTCTTTAGACCTGGTCTTGTAAGTGAAATACCCTTTTTGGTCAAAGAAAATTGGCATGAAATAAAGGACCATGGTCTTGTAAGTGTAGAGATGGTCTTAACAATATAGAATAACAAGTTTGTTGATTTAACATTATTTATTTTTGATGAAACTTCACTGTTTAATTTCAACTCATCCAATAATTTTATTCCCTTGTTAAAATATATGGGAAATAACTAGCTTCGCTAATAATATCAATACTTTTGTGTAAACAGATCATAACTCTTTCACACACTGAACAGCCTTATTCCTAGAAAATTGTGTAATACCGTCTCCAACCTTGGAATTAAAATTTTTAGACCATGGTCTGATTATTGTGTTAATTTCACATTATTTAGACCATGTTCTTTTATTCTGAGGGTCGACAGAACGTAGAAATCCGGTTCTCAATTTTATACGGAAACAATATTAAATGGAACCTGACGGTTATACCTGTGAGCCTCATGCTCTGTGCAGCTTCACTCTAGCCCGTGGGGGTGGGGGTCTGGTCCCAGACAACTTTCTCAGGCATGAGGCTCAACTGGCAATGCGTTGTATCGGTATATTTTAAGACTAAGATACTTCAGTTATCATGCAAGTAATGTAAAACCAAAATTATTGAGTCTCACATTGCTTTACTGTTGTTATGTGGTACCGATACAAATGCACATGCGAATACACATACAAAAGCTTCAAAATCACTAAGACCATGACGCTATTCGGGAAACCGCATGTAGTATTTTAAATTTAAAATTACCAGATCCTTGACCCGAAGACACTCGATATTTTACGCGGATTGAACAAAAGCCCTGGTGATGGTTCGGCTGTAAATGTGACGCATAACGTCAGAGCAAAGACGCGATCACCCTGAGTTGTAGGCACTTCTGTACCAGCGAGGTCAAGATACACGTTTGACGTCAATTTGTACTAGGAACGGGAATTCTGAAATCAGCATGTTCCTCTTCAGGAGTGAACGTAAAGCCGTCAAGTAGCTAAGGTTGAATTTTATTTAACAAGAAGTATTTTAGAGACTAAACCTCGACCGTGCTATGTAGGTATCTGAGATGTAATCGGAGGTGGGTCAGGTAGATAAGGCAAATTAGACATGGGACACCATTGTCAATAAAAATAACTGAAAATGACTAATTTAAGTCGCATTACTAAATTTAATCCTTGTCAAGTCACTATTATGAGTCAAGTACTAAAAATAATATAAATTTCCTAGTCTAATCTGTGAATCTGCCTAATCTACCTAATCTGCCTAATCTGTTTGAAAAATAGGTAAAACCTTGGCTTGGTGTTGCCTTGGCTTATTATCGTTTTATTGAAAACTTCTTCGAATAAACACGTGGAAGTTAAACTCTCTACCTCTGTACGACAGCTCAACATCTTTATGAGATTAGAAATGGGCAATCAGCGTTAGAGTTAGAGTAGCTAGTAGTAGTGAGGTCAGGCTTCACACTTTTTTGACGTTTGAAACCGTCAGCTGATAATAGCGAATACATATAGCCATTTGTGACTTTCAAATGTTCAGAAGAAAACGAAAGATTCAATAGATATTTTAAGTCCGGATTGAAAAATAGAATTGATCAGCCATTGCTTTTTGTAGAAAATGTCACATTTTAGACGTTTTTACTTAAGAAATAACGTGTGACCTAACTCAACTATTTCTACGGCGATTACGTTAAGTACGGCATAAAATACACCACAGCATTTATTAGTAGATGTTGGAGACAGAGTGCACGTAGTCACACTTACATATGGGTACTCTAATGCCATTTAAAGTTTCAATAAAAAGGCCGTAGACCAACGTCCTGTCTATTGAATGAAACTTCATGATGCTTCACCAAATTTGACACCTTGTGACACTTTTTGGCAGGAAAAGTCATGTGACTGATTCTGGTGGAATCTTTCTAAAATTATCATCTAAATATTGGATATTCTTGTATTCTACTCTGAGTTGCATGTATATT
>JBCAUI010012458.1:0-22163 GCA_038406195.1 Haplosyllis anthogorgicola | reverse complement strand
GTTCTCCCCAGCTTAACCAATAATGTGAGTAGTGGGAGGAGCTTAATTGGAGCATAATGGGTTCTAGGCTCCCTCAACAATGCATTTCAGCAATTACTGTGTCTGTTGAATTAGGCTTATTAGCCTAATCAGGCTAATTAGCCTAATTCCGAACATTAAAACCAATTTGGAAAAACCTCTATTGATTTTGAAAAGAAGAAGAAAGTCATATTTGAGTTGTGATGGCTTACATTATTTGTTATGATTTATGGTCAATTCTATCGTGTGTGAATATTCCCTGAAACAATTCGCACTCCACGTGAAAACTGCCTTATTCAAGAGTGTTAATACACCTCTCCCAATGCCCAACTACATGTACACTACAATTCCCTGTTCGAGCGCAAAATGAATTCTTCCCTTGGCAATTATGAAACTAGTCAACGATTGAAAATCTTCCCTTTGTGGTTTTGTTACATGTAACCATTCCTTTATGCTATGTACAAATATTAGAGGTTTTCGGAAATGATACTGTCTACCATTCTGCCAAATATGCTGATTGCTGTATAAATGCTAAATAAACAATTGTATTATCCTACCGATTGTTGAATATTATATATCTTTGCATTACTTTCAAATTTCTGCAAGCAGTATCTTTAGCGAAAACCTCTTATTTTGTGTTAGCTTTTAAGTGTTGCTTCTAGGTACATAGTAGAACCTGCTTTGGGGGCCACCCTTACTCGTGTTAATTGGCCGTAAATGATGGGTGGCCTCACAAAGCAGTTATGATTTTAGTCATTTATCAGTAAGAAAATATGATAATAACGGCCGTAAATGCCAAGTGGCTGCACTAAGCAGTGACTTGTTAAAGCACTAAAACCGATTATACATAAATATCAACAACATAACTGCAATGAATGTGAAAAATACTAATTACAAAGTTTATGTAAATTTAAATGTGGCTTATTATTTGAAACTCAAATACAATCAACGACAGTTTTGAATTACATGTATCTGTAACTTTATGGAGATCGAGGATAAGTTATTAATGCTCAGTATGAGGAATTAAATCATTATGAAATAAACACTAATATACATAAAAGCCTCCAATTTATAAATTTGTGTGATAACTCTTGCGTGCACATGGGTGTGTGTATGTGCAGGCATGTATGTTGGAATGTGTGTGTGCACATGCGATATAGTGTTCGGACGGCGGTAATTAATCAAAATTAGGGGCTGCGCTTATCAAAGAAATAATGAAATTGGTGGAAAATGAGAGATACAGTTTTGCTGGTGTCACACATTGACATCACAACGCTCGTGTACCCAAATGACATCATACGCGCTGGAAATCATATAAAACAGCAGCCCAAATAGTTCCAATTGCCACAAATGAATTTGAACTCAAAATATCCTAAATCTCTGACTAATCTCAGGTCTAATAAATTATTTGCATGTATCTTTGTTGAAACTCGCCTGAAAATAACATTAATTTTAGTAATTTATAATTTCAAAAGAGTAACTTGTGTTTTGGATTTATAGGAGTAAGTCTTCCCAATTTGCTGAGCTATTGCAATGATTTAAAGTTAATTATACTTGGTTTGCATGATGTTTATGTTAAAAGCTGATTTTATTTATTTATTTTGCATAGGTCTTTCCATTGATGACTTCGAACTAACTAAAAGAACTTGTAGAAAGGAACAATAAATAATTGAGAGCATTTAAAAAGAACAAATTAGTAGTTGGCTATTATTCCATCTGGTGCCCCCGCACGAACTGAGCCAGGAGCGCTCACCACGACGAACGGCGAGGAGAAAACGGAAGAATCTCCCGTTCATTACACACATGCATGCGCACGCTGCATACATGTGTACAATGTTTAACAAAACACAAGACATATATTACACTTTTCTTTTCTCCGTTGATTATAATTTAGCTAATTCAATAGGTTTGTTCTGGCAGTGTAGCAGCAGTGGATGACTTGATGACGATGATGACGATGACGACGACGACGAAGATGAAAAGTAATTGTCTGTACTCTGTTACATTCCCTGCTTAGGAATGCAAATGGACTTGAGATTCACTTTCAAGCAGAGCCTCCTCATAATAACAAGTATCAGTACAGTTCATGCGCACGAGGTTCATGGCTAAGCACCTCACTGGCACCACACGATTCAGACTCTTTCTCTTTTTGCATTGAGTCCTTTGCATAGTTTACAAAGCACATGATAAGTACACGTATCAGTCCAGATTAAATAATGTTTGGTTGTGTAAACTTTTGCGCTTACGTTAACATTTGTAAGATTACGTCTCTTGCGTAAATTATGACGTCACATGTAAGTTGTTGTTCCGAATAGTAGACAACCAGTATGAAGACTGTTCACATCTATTCAGTCTGATTCAATCTCTTCTTCCTGTACCACGCGTGACGTCATCATTCCCATACCCATTCTGTTCTTTCTGAGGAACAACATCGGAGAACTTTCATCGTCACTTAAACCCTCAATATCTATCTCTTCATCATCTAAACTTATCACCAACCGTTCACTATCACCATCACTGTCCTCAACGTGTGGTGATATCTGTACCTGATTTGACCTTTGACCTTGAGCTCCATGTTGTCCACCTGTGCTATTCATGTTATGGAAGTAAGATGGATCCACGCTGGTCTCCTTCACTATGTGAGGCAGTTTGTATGCATCAGGTGAGGTTGGTTTCAAGATGTGGGCGTCTTGAACTGTTGCCAAGAATGTCTGTGAGCCATGCTTGACAGTGACTTGTTTTCCACTACCAGACTCTACCTGTTGTTGCTGCTGTTGCTGTTGTTCTTGGTATCCACCCATGACGTTGACTATTTGAAGACCCAAGACTCCGTCAGCATCCTCAGCTCTGGGGGACTGATATACCAGTCTAGAGGAGTTTCTGGTTCCGCTTCCGGTGTTGAACCTGTTCTGGCTGGAACTGGCTGGAGGAGGAGATGGAGGTGGTGAGAACAGATCAAATGTCTGAGTGTGTCTCTTTCTTTGGTGGCGATTTCGTAGTTGATTCAACCTCTCTTGAAGACTCCCACCACCACCAGCATCAACATCATCTAGTGGGTCAGCTGCTTCTGACCAGGGATCCACACCATTCCAGACCGAATCAAGCTCATGCGATGCACCTTGTGAAGTCCACCCTTGTTGTTGATAGCGAGTGCCACTGACCTTTCCGCCGTATTTGCTTTTAGGCTGTTCATAGGAAAGTCCTGCACCATAGGAACCCACGTCATCCAATCTCATTTTCTTGGCTGCAACATCCACAACTCCCTGTGATGGATGCCGCTTTCTGGTGGTGGCCTTTTCCGAAGCTAACTTTGGAATTTTCGGAAGCTTTGCAACTGGTGCGTTGGTGGTTCTCTTCGTAGCACTGGTAGCATTTCCTTTTTTACCTTTCTGCATTTTCCACGTTTTGTACTCCTCCGCCATTCTGTCTATTTTCGGGTCCCTTTGTATCACTAGTCGTACTCCAAACATTGACTTTGCAACTGGGTGTAGATTTTCATAGACCTCATTATTGGGTCCAACAACCATCTGTTTCAAACGATATCTGTTTGGCGTTTTGTGTTCAGTTTTAAACACAGTTCGTGTAAATTTGGGCCCAATTTTTGGTTTGACGTCTTTCGTAAACTTGGGTCCAATTTTCGGTTTCACATCCTTTGTAAACTTTGGCCCAATCTTTGGTTTTGTCTCTTTTGTGAATTTGGACCCTATTTTCTGTTTAGTTTCAGTCTTTTGTCCCTTGTTTGTAAATGCTGGGCCCATTTTCTTCTTCCCTGGTGCCTCTTTTGGAGTGTCGTCCTGATGTAATGGCTCAATCACGTTGCTGCTCAACCAGCTGTCATCATCAATGCTATGAGGTGGACTAACTTCATCTCCAAGGTTTGGCTTCTTTTTCAAGATCTTCTTGGCACTCGGAGACAATGGGTTTTGTACCTTGTACTTTGGAACATCATCCTCTGTAGGTATGGTAATGTGTTGTTTGGGAGTTTCTTTGGACCTCAAGGGTTTTGTTGGAGCAACCAAGTCGGGTAACTCATCATCAGTAAGATCACACTCGGAAGGTGGAGGCACTGTCAGAGATTTCTCTTTTACTGGGGCAACAAATTTCTTTACAGACGCTCTGAAAGGTTTCCTTTCTCTTGCCCTGCTTGATCTTGTTTCTGATGATGTTGTTGTCTTTGTGTCCAGTCCAAGTGCCTTGAAGGGCGAGAATAATGCCGGTTGTTCTTCAGTATCCTTAGAAACCTTATTCTCCTTTTCTGAGGTGGTTTTAGTCCACTCTTTCTGGAGTTCCTCGATGGATCTTGCTTCAGTTGCTGGGCTCATCCCTGCAACCTTACTCGGCATACTCTTGCGTCTGCTTCTCTTACTCTCAGTCTGATTTTTCTCTTGATGTTCCTGGGTCAACTTCTCAAATTGTTCAAAAAGTGAAGGTTTGTCCGAACCTTTTGTTGTTTTCTTATCTGTAGTCTTCTGGGGTTCTTTGTTCTTTTCTACTCTTGTAGGTGGTGATAAATTTCTTTCAGTGTACCTTGAGTTGTCCCTTGGAGACCTTCCTGCTCTCACTTGACCTTGAGCTGGCGAGTGACCTCTATCCGAGGACTTGGACACTTCCCTAGATGAGTAGCTTTGGTATAAACTGGCCTCTGCAGTCAACATTTTTAACCTAGATATGATCCTGCTGCTTTTGCCTTCACTTGGTACTGGTTTTGATTTCACAGCTTTTTCCACTTGCTCGGGGGCTTCATCCTCAGCAGCATCTTCTTGCATGTTGTCAACAACCTGGTCGTCTGTGTAACCGTCAAAAGGAACGCTTCTTTCCGAGGATCTTGGAGACTTCCGCGTTCGATGTGACGTCATTTCCTGTGATTCTTTAGTTTTCTGTGACTTTACTTCCTGCGTTTGTTTATCAGATTGCGTTCTATCATCAGTTCGACTATCAGCTGAAGACCCTCTTTCTGAGGATCTTGACTGCTCTCTCGGAGACTTCCCTGATCGTGATAAGAATTTATTGTCATAGAGACTAGATTCTTTAGTTTTTCGTCTGTCAGCGGATTTTGATCTTGACGTCACACGCGGTTTGGTCGCCTCTTTCTCTGTTGACAGGCTTCTATCTGAAGACCTAGGCGATGCCCTGGGGTTTGGACTGGGCTTTGGAGATCCATAGCCTTGATAGATATCAGCTTCTCTGGTTAAACGGGCGAGAATTCTGGGTACTCTCTTTGTTTGCACTTTCGCTTCAACATCGTCCATGTCATCTTGAAAAGCGTCGTCTATTGAATCCTGAGAAGATGATCTGGTTTTCCTTCTGTTTGGCGACACAGAAGAATCACTGTACAAAGCTGTTTGTGACGAATCTCTGGAAGCACTCGGCGGTGGTAGAGGTTCTCCTGTCAACAAACCTGAAAGTCCTGATCCAGATTTATGCCTCTTTCCCCCGGAGAGTTCAATGTCGTCGTCAGATAAGGGCTGAACCACAACAGAACAATTCTGTCCTGGCCTGAACTTATGTCTCTTTCTACTTGCCCTTTGCTGCGTGCTTTCATCGTCATTTAAAACGTCTAAAAGTGGTACAACTGCTACTTTTCCGTCTAGAAGGCCCCTATGCTGGTCTGGTCTTGATTTGTGCCGTTTTCTGCTGGTTCTTTCTTGTGCTGGTTCATCTGATCTAGACTTGTGCCTTGTTCGTCCAGTGCACTCTTGTGGTTCAACATCTGTATCATGCAGTGGTTCATCAAGAGCGTTATCTGAGTTCACACTGGAACTGTCCTCAGTACTCGGACTTCCGAATCTTGCCCATGATGCCAGTGTCATGTCTCTGGGCACACTCTGTGCTCTTTTGTACTTATTACCGGCTGTGTACTTGGCTCCTTTGCCTCTGAGGGGACTTCTACTCTTATTTCGAGTTCTTCTGGCAAGGAAGGGGCTTCTGCTTCTACTTCTGAATCCACTGTGTGAGGACTGTCTGTGTGATTCTGATTCTGTTCCTCTCCTGGTGGAACTTCTTGCTCTGCTGACCCTTTCTCTTGTTCTTGGGGGGCTGCTACTTGGGGATCTTCCCCTCAATGGGCTTCTACTCTTGTCTCTGGCAAATCTTCCAGAACTTTTACTTCTGTATCTGGAGTCTTTTGAACGAGTTGAACTTTTCTCGTTTTCTCGTCGTGATGATCTGCGTCTTGCCTGAACTTCCACTGTCTCTCTTTGAACGCTCTTGCTTCTACTGTTAGTTCTTCTGGAAGCAACGGGGCTTGGGCTTCTCTCAGGAGATAATTCTCTAGGAACGCTCTTACCACGTCTTGTATGTTTAGCCATTGGACTGATACTTGACCTTGGTGACCGTCTATTGACAAAGCTCGAAAGAGGCATATCACTGGCATCAGAGTCATGACCCTCGTGATCCGATTGGATTTTTCTACCTCTTGATCTATCCTTGGTAGTTGGGCTCGGACTCGCTTCTCGTCGTCTGTTCCTACTTGGTGCCTTGATGGTTGGTACTGGGCTTAAACTTCGTTCCTTCTCTCTGTCTTCCTCTCTGCTGACACTTTTACTTCTTCGTCTTTTGGCAGGAGGACTTGTTTGAGCTTCCAGATTGGTTTCTCTTGTTGTACTCTTACTTCTTGCTCGCTTCTTGGTCACTGGTGCAGGGCTGGCATTGCACTCTTCCTCTTTAGCTGTTTCTCTAGTCCTGCTTTTACTTCCGGCCCTTGATTTTTGTGCCCTTTCCATGCTTTCCACAGGGCTCTGTGTTAGAGGACTCGGACTTTGGGATCTCTGGGTTTTCCTCGTTGCACTTCTTGACCTACTCCTGGTTTCACCTCTTGTGGCACTCTTACTTCTGGACCTTCCTTTCTGTTGCTGACCTCCTCCTCCTTTATTGGTACTTCTACCTCTATCTGCAGGTTTGGTTGTCTTGGTTACTTCCGCAACAGGTTCAGGCTCACTTGAAGCTTCTGCTGTGTTGCCTTTTTTCTTGGGTTGACTCGTGCTCTGAACTCCATAGTTTTTTCTTCGTGCCGCTCTTGTTTGCAAAGGACTAAAGAATGGTGGGATATCTATAACATCCTTCAGTCTAGCTGCTGTGGCTCTCATATCCTTCTGTGTCCATGGTAACACATCCTCACTGCTCTCAGTACTAGATGTTTCTGTCACAGCAGTAGCAGCAACATTCTTTTCTTGTACTCTTGGTACATTTTCGTTACTATTACTATGGCCACCTTGAAGCAAGTTCTTGATTTTGTTATGGTCCATACTGAGTTCTCTTAAAACATCTGGAGTTGAACTGCCAGATGGAGTGTCTGGTTCCTTGCTGGTAGAGGATGCATCAGACTGGCCTTTCGGTCTCTTTTTTCCACCTCTTGGCTTCTTTGGGTCAACACCAGTCTTTGCAAGTATTTTCTGCGTTTTATTAAGCAGAGACACCAAGTTAACTTTGTAAGATCTAACTTTCTCCATAAGCTCTGCAGCTCTGTCTTGCTGTTCCTTAGCTGTGTCTGCTGATTGAGATCTTCTTGGACTGCTCGGGCCACTAAAAAGATCCTCTTCCTCTTCTGCAGTCTCTTCCTCTTCCTGAGCTTGTTTGTTTCTGTACAGAGCCGGTAAATCCGACATGGATGCACTCTTCACCATCCCAGAAGTTCGTTCTGGAGTTTCTGAAGAGACACTGGCACGATCTGCTGTTTCTTCACTTGAGGTTGACTCAGTGTCCATGGCAACTGCAGAATAGACGTGCACAGGAGAAGCCGAAGTGGCCGGAGCAGAGTAGGATGGGGAACCAAATGGATTCGGAGGAGACATGAAAGATGCATTTGACTGTGGTGAAAACAAAAGGTACTCTGGCGAGTAAAAATTGGAAACTTCTTGTGGAATAAACTGTACTTGTTTTTGAGGCATTTTTCCACCTTTAGTTTGCTCGGAAGGCTTCTTGAAAGGAGCCTTTAATTCTGCTTTTGTTTTATGCCGTCCTGTCATCGAACTACCAGCAGGTCCACTTCTGTGTCTTCTCCTTTCACTGCCTTCTTGGGTACTGGGTTTGGATGATGAGAAATCCTCCCTTGTTTCTGCAAGTTCATTATTTGCATCTTGTGCAACATCTTCTGTCACGTCATCATTACCTACATCCTCTTCACCATCTTCACTTAAACTGCTTTCCGATTCCCCTTGTGCTTTCTTATTTAACTTTAGTTGCAATGTGTATGCTATATCCGTTAGAATTACGCATGGGTTCAAGTCATCCATTCCATTTGCGAATAGCGCCTGTGCTCCAGCATTCAGTTTAACCTTCATTCCTTTATTTTGTCTTCCAATCTTCAGGTACTCAAACTTTTCTCCTAATTCTAGTTCCGGTTCCGGTTCTGGACTGGATGAACGTGGCGAAGATTGGATTTCAGAACTTTTTTCTTCGGCGACAGTCTTTTCGTTCTGTTGCACCAGATCACTGTTTGTTTCTTCTTGTTGCCTGTTGGATGGATCTGGACTAAATGATATTCTTTGAGATCTTGGTGTTCTCCTTGGACTTTGGATTGATTCCTGTGAAGAATCTCGTGGTGTTCTTGAAGTTCCCTTACTTGACGGATCTGGACTTAGAGATTCTTGCGATGAATCTCTAATTTTTCTTGGTGATCTGGTCTTGTTTCGAGACCGTGGTGACACAGCACTGTCTAGTGACGAGTCTCTACTGGATATTGTAACATATGACATTGTAACATGTGACATGTGATCATCTCTGATTGGTCGAGGGGATGCTACAGGATGTAAATTGCTCACTTCCGGTCGTAGTGAGCTGCAAGGAACTCTGGGAGATCTTCGTGGGGAATGGATACAAGGAGATGCTACTGGTGGATACTTCTGTTTTATTACGACCTTTGGTATTCTTCCCCTGGGGCTTCTTGATGCGTCCTGAGCTGGAGAAAGTTCCCACTCATTGGAGTTAAAAGCACCATTCGGACTTCGTAGCCTTGGTGATCTCCTAAGCGCCATGTCTCCATCTAGGGATGAATCCCTGCTGGAATTGGACATCTGCCGAGATAATATGGGACCTGATGATTTGGGAATGTGCACTTCTGCCATGATTATGAGTTGTTTCTCAGGGCTGTCCTCCATTGAAGACTCCCTACTGGATGCGGACTGAGATTCCTCATTCCGCAAAAGTGTTGATGCAGACCTCCTCTTCCTTGATCTGTGCCTGTCTGATGCTTCTGGTATTGGTTCACTTGACGAATCTCTGGCTGCATCTCTTCTAGAAGTTTGTGCATCTTGCGAGGATTCTCTGCTTGATTTTTGTGCCGTTTCACCATCTTTCCTGGACGTTCTTGGTGATTTTCCACCTGGTTTTCTCTCAGAATCCTTTGCTGGTGCTGCTGGCTGCACGAATGCATCAGCGTCCTTTTCTGGTGACGTGGTTGAGTCATCGCCTGACGTCATACTGGAAGATCTCAGTCTTCTATCGTGTCCAGGTTCCTCCTCTTCTTCCACGTACGCCGTATCTAAGAAGGCAGACACCATATTAGCTATACTAGGTGTGATTCTCTTTTTCTTCTTTCGCTTCTTATCTCGTTTTCTCTCTGGATCACTGTCTCCATACATCTCTTCAGCAGATACATCCTTACTGCTATCTTGCAATTCTAACTCCTCTGGTATTGCATCTTTGTCTTTGTCAGCAGTTTCAACTGTGTCATCCCTTTTCAGTTTTTGGCTGCTCTTCTTGCTTGGAGGTGCTACATCTGGAGTATTCTCCCTGGTACTCCTGTTGCTGCTGTTGTTACTAGAACTGTCTCTAGTAGTTTCTACAACCTCCTCAGCTGCTTCAATTATATCAAGGTTTTTTTCAACAGCCAAATTATCAGCTAAAACTTCTCCCGCGTCATCATCATTTTCCTGAGTTTCTGGTTGATGACCGTCATATTTCTCACCATCTGAAACATTCTTCTTGGTGTTTCTACAATCAGCAGTAAGGGTGTCCAGGTGTTCATCTCCGAGCATGGCATCCTCTTCATATGTTTCTTTAGATGTGTTGATTTCTTCATCAGTTTCTGCTTCTGGAGACAGTGGCATGTTGAATATATCTGTGAATGATCTTTCCCTGATATCCCTTGTATGCTTTCGTTTTGAAGATTTCTCATTTGATGGCTCTTGACCCTTGCCAGCTTCTGGAGTACTACGGTCCACGGGTGGTTCTGGAGTATCACTTTCAACTGCATCATCTGTATGGCATGAGGAATACTGTTCACCTTCACTTTCATCAGCACTGTTAACTGGATATGTCTTGCTACTTTTCCTTTTTATCTTTAATTTGTTCCCACTCCTTCTGCTTGAATATTGAACTAATTTCACAATGGGATTAAAGCGTTTTTTCTTATTGGCTATAACAGTTGGATTTGTATCGATACTTGCGTCAGTATCAAAATCCTCATCATCAAGATTTGGTGCAAAATTATCATCTTGATTTTCATTGTGTACACGAGTTGAGTCTTGTTTCTGATTGGCTGCAGAAGCAAGTGCTTCCTCTTGCTCATTGGCTGTTGCCTTATCAGTACTCACAGCAGACTCCTGATAGGTGACAGCTGAGTTTGTGTATTGCAAACAACTCGACAAGAGTTCTGCTGCGAGACTTGTATCCTGTTCTGTATCAACTGACTGAATATTTGTATCCAGTAAGAAATTGCCTTCCTGAGTGTCCTCTTGCTGACCGGCTGCAGACTTGTGTCTTCCTCGTCTTTTCCTTGGCCTACCTGTCTGCGATGCGCCATCTTGAGCCAATGTGGTATCTTCTTGACTATTTGCACTCGCTTTCTTATTGGGTGAACGGCCACGCTTACCCTTACCTTTACCCTCTAAGAGTTCGTTAGCTGCAGCAAGAGCTGCTTCCTGTTCTGAACAGTCTTTATTAAAACTTGTGCGCCAAGCTATTTCTGCCTCAATAGCAGCCTTCTCCTCTTCTGCTCTTTGCAGTTTCAACAGTGTAGCTCTGTTTTTGCTGCCTTTTGGTCTGCCTCTCTTTCTTGGTTCCCCGTCTTGTGACCTAGATCTTGATCTACTTATTCCTTCTCTTGACCCAGATCTACTTTTGCGTCCAGGGATTCCTGGACTGGTCAGTTTGTAGGGACTACTCTTTCTTGGGACTGTCTTAACTTGCAACAGTTCTGTTTCTCCTTTCTTTTTCCTTCCTCTTTTCTTTTTAAGGCTGCCTTTGAAATCCTCAACAAGTTCCTTATGTCTTGCATAGGCACTTGGTTTTCCTTTTCCCACGCCACTTCTGTGCAGCAGCCTTGCCCCGGCAGCTGACGGATTTTTGCGCGCTATTTTGTCTGGCTCTTGGCTGGTTTTGGCTTTCTGTTCCAAATGTCTCAACAGGTCTCCTATTGGTAACAAAGGTTCTCTTTCTAAAACGGAAGAGGTCACACTGCACACACTGGACGTCGGACTGGGTATGGACAGAACGTCATTGGGATCCACGGCGGCAAAACGATCTGCATATACTGCAGAACTGTTAGTACTAACAGACAATTGCTTCCAGACGTCAATATCCTGACCGTGTTGTCCACGATGACTATTCACTATGGGCGCATAATTATTTGCAGGTTTTGGCATAAAGCCATATCCTGGACTTGCCGGATGTGCGCGGGGACTAGAGAAGTCCGTACCCGGGCTGGTAAATGTCTCTTCAGACCCATAATTACTGTCACTGCATGAAGAAGACGAGCTTTTGTTTATCATCTGTCTTATTGTCATCGGAGGCTGCATAGAATTATGCTGGACATGTTGTTGAGGTGTGTTTGACGTTGTCCCTCCTGGCGTCTTTTTACGAGGTTTCCACATGAACGTACATACGGCCGGTTTTGGAGGTGGTGGTGGAGGGGGCGTGGGTTTGACCTGGCTTCCTGGGCTTGGCTCATCCGTGGCGTAAGAAGAGTCAACTGACCCGGGTGAAGTTTCCGTTATGGTCTTACACATAACTGGCTTCATTTTCCCTTTCTCTAACACAGTTTGCGCCATAACATGGCCTCCAACAACTTGTTTGATTGTAACACGTGTTTTATTCTTCTTGCGCGACAGAATGTTTGTCAGTTCACTAACAAGGTCATTGAAGTTTCCGCAAGGTCTTCCTTGAGAAGTGCCTTTTGGGAATGCCTTGGAAGCCATAGCTGTAGCTGCTGCCTTGGTGGGATCCATAGCAGAACCTTGCGCCTTGAGGTTGTTATTAACATTGTCAAACATTTGGCTCAGCATGCTATGGTCCAGAGCTCCCACAGGGTTCTGTGTCTGATGTGCCGCTGGATTCGGATGTTGTCGGACCTGTTGCTGCTGATCGTAAACCGCAGATTCTGTGTCGCTTATATCACTGTATTGCTGGACATTTCGCAGGGAGCTGTCGTCTACCATTGTTGACGATATTGTTGTGGCCTAAAATATACAGATAACACACGATGAATTATCATTTACACTTCATTAAGGTCAATAGTAAAAACAATGATTTTCTGTATTTCAGAAGGAGTGGTTTAGAGGTGACATTGAGATTCTATTAACCTGAATTTCTGACATGGGCTTTTTCCGGGCAGCTGTTGTAGCTGCGCATTAAGTTTTTGTTCTTAAGTCAAGCGCATTCAAGAGATAAGCACTTTGCTTGAATTTACTATGCACATGGACTTCAAGAATTTCAAGTTTTCGTCTTTCTTTGACAACTACTTCAGCAGCAGCGTTGAACTAAAATGATACTAGAAGAAACAAAAGCGTGCTGTTTCATGTTTCATGACAAACGAAAGCATGTGTTTACCCTGCACATGCATCCCCGCCATGAACCCCACTTTGCATGTCCTGGATGTAAACATGAGCCTGATGTTAGGCTCATCAGGCCTAAAAATCCTGTTGTCAATGGTGAGATTTTCAGTCCTAATGTATGATTGATAGGAACCTGTGTTGAAGAATAAGTAACATTAACTCTGTAAATTTTGCCCATAATTACCTGAGAATTGATGCCCATCCGTGTACTGTGTATGTTTCCATTTCCCATAGACGATGTGGTCGCTATTGTACGACAGCCTCGAGGTGTCAGGTCAACCTACAGACAGTAAATGAATAATACGTTGCAATGCTCCTCTTTGAATGGACGGATGACTATCCAAATATTTATTTTATCCGCAGCTGTATTATTTCTAGATTTCACACAAATAATTACAGTAAAATCTGCATTGGGCGAACTCTATTTTTCATCAAAATAAGTACGTGGATGACAGTAGGTTCGTCCAATGGCTTGTACGCCCAATGCATATTTCACTGCATTTAAAATTATTCCATACAGCGGATAATCTTCATTTTTGAAACCATGTAAAATAAAGTGGAACGAATGATGTTTTTGTCAGTGAATGTAAAACTCACGTATGGATGTCCATACAATAGTTCACTTCTATTTACTAATTATTCTAAATGCACACGAATTTTCTTTTGAATATTCGTCCAGAAAGTGTCTATGATGGTCTGAAATGGCTTGACTCTATTCTGTCCGGTTGACTCTAGTCTGTCTAGCATGACTGTACTCAATGCGGCTTGACTCTAATCCGTCAGAAAACTACAAAACCATCTCGTCAAAACAGAGACCCTCAGCCCTCTATCGGGCATGAGGCTCAATTAAAAAAGTTACCTCAGAATAAATAGCATCATCAAATAAAATTCCATCAGTCGGACATGTTGTGGCGACCTGCTCTGGAACTAGGCGTACTAACTGCTGCTCGACATCAGTGAACATGGAACCGGTGCCGGGACTGGAGTGGTTCAGTGTCTGACTGAACAGGGAGCTCTGTTCAGCTCCGGAGGAACTGTTCAGTGCGTCGTTGAACATGTTGGAAGAGCTGTCCTGTCTGTTCAGTAACTGTAGGTTCGTGTTCATGTTGGTTTTGTCTTGTCGGACAGATGAGGATGACGCGGCTGTTGTTGTTCTTGGTGCTGCACCTGAAGTGGGTATTGTTTTGATTAAGTTCCGTTTCAGTTGTTGACAGTTCAGGCTTTGTTATTCAGATGAATGAAGATACAATGAAAATTCACGCTGTGAAACCCTTGATTCTTCCACTGGCACGTAAAGGATGATAAATTGGTTACATCACATGTAAAAAAAAACGATGTGAATGATGACTTGGTTACATAACATGTTAGTGTTTCACATTAGAGAAAAGTTCCCGTATATTTCATGCAAACTAGATTAGAAAGCTTATGGACACCAGTGACTGTGAATTCTAATTTTTTTGTCATTCTAAACGTACTAGTAATCTAAACAAAGCGTAGAGATGTTGTTGATGTTGTGGCCAGGGTTGGGGTCGAGTACATGTGGTTTAGTACGGCCCAATTTAGTACAGGATTGTGATTGAAATTTCATTTCAAAATTTTATAAATGTTCCAGAACACTCTCATGCTTCATGAACTGGTGTTTGGAACCAAAACTGCGTGGGGTTTAGAAACTTTAAAGAAGTGATAGAATTTTTTTAATGTAATCGATCATAGCAACTCAGCAGTGATCATGAACACCTGCAGATTCCAATCAAGATTGCAAGATTGTCCTGACATGGACATTTATTGACACTTTTTATGATTTGCAGACCCCTGACTTAATTTCAACCTTAACCTTGCTGGTGACTACGTGCCATCCCTGACCGTTTTAATTTTGACATGACTTCTGGCCAACTGAAACCTGTAATTTTTTTTATTCGTTGCAATTTCAAAGACCAGTGCTGGACCCCAGCCCTGTGACTTTTTTCACTACGTTTCGAACCTACCAGAAAGTCTAGAACTGTTACTTGTGTCACTGGGGCAGACGGAAGATAATAATGAATTGGACAGTCCGCATAAGCCTAAAAATTAAGCAAAGCAAACATATGATATTGAAAATATAAAACATGCTCTGTACTAAAATGTACTATACTACACCAAATACTACAACAACATGATACTTTATTACTACATAAAATGAATTGTTCATCAAAACCCACCATACTATTTTGTAGAAATTCCACAAATGGCGGCAAACCCATATTTATCCTGCATGCTTTATGTTCAAGTATATATAGCAATGTAACTGGCAAAAGTATGCCAACTACAATAAAATGTTGGCCCGGCCAAGTGGAAAAAGAACCCAGAAAGCCATTGAGGCATGCACGCAGATGCACCATTCATCTCCTTATATGTATGGTGTCCAATACAATGACAATCTGCAGATTCAGACTTTCATGTATACTGATGTTAGACGCACGCATTTTCACAACATGTGCACAACGTATACAAAGAAAACAGTACAACAAAACAAGTATTACATTTACAACATAATATATTCCGTAAGTTTACTTCCCCAACATTTAGTTGTATGGGGCATGTGTGGTAACACCCAACCCCGCCATTGTTTCTTCATTTTCATGGTAAATTTTTGCCGAAAAACTTAAACGTCTGGGTGGTAAAACGTGCCCCCTCCAATAAGAAATGTGTGTGTCGCTATTGGCTAAAACCCTGTGAAGAGGATGTGATGTTTCTACGAGTTTTTGTTCCGATATAGCTGAAAAAATTCCCAATAAAGTTGTACGGGTTTGGGAAATCTCTTGACAGCTACAGCATCTTTATTGCAAAAATGCCACTTTTTGTACCTTTATAAGTTTAACTACCTTTATTGCGTTCAACTCACGGTGCTGCTAACATGACCTGATGGCCTCAGATCCAATTCTTCAATGTATATACATTACATAAGGTGTAAATACAGAATGTACCTCCCCATAAGGTAATTTTGACGGAGCAGCATCTTTGCCAAATTACACAATTTCCGTTCGCGCATTCCTAATTACCGTAAATTACCGATCTGACGCGCACTCCCAAATTGATGCACACCCAATTTTTTCATCCTTTGCAGCACTTTTTGAAAGTCATTTACGGAAATTTTCACCATTGTAAATTGTTGATTGCATATTGTGGATTCTAATCTTTACACATGTTATTTATTTTAAGTGATGAAATAAGGAAGTTAAGATGTCTTAGGATACATGGAATGGATTTTCAGTTTTGTGGTCATTTTATATCTGGTTACATGGCATAGGGGTTGGGTTGCCAATATTTAACAAGTTTTCCAAATGGAATTTTCATGATCTGAAATGTAGCATGGTGCAAAAAATAGGTGTCACGCGCATGCGCGTCAAATCGGCAATTTACGGTAAATCGTTCTTGAATACTTCTTCACTTTAACTGGTATTTGTCATCAACATAGACAGTGATATTGTTTCATTTTACAAGATCAGGATATACCATGACGGTAATACATAAAGATGACATGCGCATAAAATATACGCCATCAAATATTTTTATAACGTACACTGTCATATAAGAGACATTTTGGTTTCATATTAAATACCTTATATTACACTACATAATTAAGATTTCCAGAGTTAAACTAATTCTGTTATATTTGCAAGCATGGGAAAAAGCCACCAGCTTAGCACTGGGTTAACCACAGGTAATGGATACAGGACTTCTCTTGGAAGGGTTGCCAATTTCCATCTTCACCCAGCTTTAAAATTTTCCCCAAATCGCATAGAAATGAAGACAATTTGAACTGTTGCAGGGGGCGCGTAGTTTTGGCGCCCCCTTCATCCGAAACTAACTCTCTACGTTTTAACTTGAAAAAGACATGGAAATGCAAGTTATACTCACTAAGACCCTCTGTACCAGGGACTGTGCCCCCGGTAGATGTTCCACTAATATCTGCCAAGGTTTCATTGCCTATTGTTTGTGCTATCGCCTCCTGCAATAAAAACACAAGGTCATCATCAACATCTGTATTATCTGTTAAAGCCGCATCTTATAACATCAGGGTACAAAATCTTATAACATCAGGGTACGGAAGCGATCAGCTGACACGAGTCAAAACGCGTACACTGATAAACTTCAGGTTACAATTGTGTTGTTACCAAAGGAATAAATCAGAACGGTTTTTTTTTTAAAACATGAAATGGCTTCTGTACACATCTAGGATTAGGATCAAATGATGACACACATTTTCTTGCAGTGTTTGCAAAAATCTGTCGTTGCTATATTACAAAATTGATTTATTTTATTTATCGTTTTAGGATCACAAAGTTAACATACACCATTAAAACCTTAACCTATTTACTCAGCTCAGCTGTGAGCTATGACGGAGTCCATTGCACGGCGTTATAACTTAAAATAACAGGAAAATCTCGTAATGGTACAGTTGTATGAAATATTTTAGACGTTACATCGATGTCTATTAATGAAATTCATCTATGAAAAAGGTTGTACGAATATCTCATCTCTTTCATTGTAAATAACACACATTTTCGTGTAAGTTGGGTTTTATTGTTGGCCAATTGTAAATAACATTTGATATGAAGCTCAGCTTTACTGTTGGGCATAAATTTGGTCACTGTATCACTCTACAGATTGATCACACACCCTGAATAAGGAGTAGGTGAAGGAGCAACCGTGGCTGCTTCAGGAAGACCTCATCTAGTCATTAGCCACACCCAGATTAACTACATGCATGTGTAGTCAACAGTGGCAGTAAAAAAATCTCCCAAAACATTGATACAGATGTACCCGTAAAGTAGGTATGAATGCTCATATTGATAACCCAGAATATATATGTAGTGGTGGTGGTAGCTGATAGTGTGTAGCAGTTGCATGGCTTCGTTGACAGATGTGAGTGCAAACCAATATGTGAACAATCACTTTGAAGCAATAAATTGAATTATTTTTTATGATACAATACTGTGTACACATTGTTACAAGATTAAGGCACATAATCCTGTGTTCTATAAACGGGTTTTAATATTTTGTAAGCAGCGAGTTTTACAATTAACCGGAATGAAATTAAGTTACTCTTTGAAACCATTGGCGGATTTAGGGGGCGCAGGAGGCGCGTGCTCTCCCCCCCTCCTACGGCCAAAATTTTCTTCATTTTCATGCAGTTTTTCCCAATTTTTTGGGCGAAAATAGGTGAAAATTGGGTTGCCGCCCCCTACAGGCCGCGCGCCCCCCGTACGGGAAATCTTGGATCCGCCAATGGAAACGATATAAAACACCACATCACTGCATCTAATACGACTCTTAACAGTTGAAAACGATTAAATTAGGTCGGAAAAAATCTGTTCTTTTGGAATTGTTTTCCTTGATCCCAAAATAATTTATTTCCTTAAATTATTTATGCGTTGATTCTTTCTGAACGCATTGTCGAATGGTAACAATTCACCTGCGTCTTTTTCACGATACAAACAGATTTAGTTAGAGGTGAAATGAAATATGCGTTTGGTGCGACAAATCAAATCTCATTAAACGTTGTCTGTATCAGACACAATTTAAATTATTTTTTCGCGCGCCGCATTAACAGCCCATGATAAATATAATCTTAAGTATTGTTAAAATATATATATTAAGTTACCTCGTACATTGTTGTGACTATTCCAAATTATAATGCGAAAACAAATTCACGCGAAAACAAATTCTGCGCAAAATATCATGATAACTACTGCCTCCGCCATTGTGGACTCAGACTCAATAAGTTCATTTTAAACCAACAGTTGTGAGTTACAACGCAAACATGTCACCGGCAGAGGAGGAGGATGATGGCAGCTACTGGTTGACACTGTATCCAGGAGGGATATTGACACGAAGTTTTAACCGAGATCAATACAAGAGTAAATGGAGCGCATCCAGTGTGGTGCGGCGAGAGGCTTTACATGAGTCCGGTTAGGCCAAAGTTTTTAATTTTTTGAATTATGTCGCACTTACAGAAACTGCAAATAAATCAGGCGCATCTTATGTTCACAGAGTAGCTTTTGTGAGTTTGAAATAAACTATGAAAATGATGTTTTCTGATTGGGAAAAATATTGATAGCCATTACACAAAAATCATGTCAATTGTGTACATAGGGGAAAAAAGGAAGTTCCCTTAGGGTACCGTATTAAAGTTCTAATGCAGTTTTTGTGTACTGCTTGGGCAAATCAACAATAACTTCTTTTCTTTTCTTATATTTTAATAATAATCTTTTAACAATATTATCAATAAATAATTTGTCGGGGCCTTGTAACCCAAGTATTACAGCCCGGCCTACAAAGCCAGATAGAGCTGTTTTTGTACTATTCTTCTCTAGCTCAAGCGAACCATTATCCCTGGTAATCAATACATAATTAATGACCTCTCCGTAAATAACAAAGGCGCGTCACGCACAGATCAATGGTTGCATAAAACATTGATTCCTGTGGACGTGAGACCATGGCGCACCCTTCCGTGCTCCAACTTCTGCACGTTTTGACACCATAAATTGTTAGTCAAGGATGAACGGTGTTTAAATATTGATATTGCTGGAAATTCGTTTAGATTGGATCCATTATTCGAAATGCCAAAAATGTAATTTCTTTTCGTTCTCTCAAACGAAGTTTTTAATACATTATAATGGTTCCGCAAGAAGTTTTATCAGGTTATGCCACAAATATTTTGGTGTAAATTCCATTCAATTTTCTCAGTCGCTTCGATTCTTTATTTCGTCACTGTCAGTGCGTTTTCGTTAATTTAACGCCATCCTTTAACGCGTTAAGAGTGGTTTGTTACCTAACGCTACCAGCAGCTTGTTTTCATAAACTTAATGCACATCCATAATGTAACAAAATGTGGCATTATGTCGGTTTATTTCAAACGCTACCAGATCAGCGTTCTATTGTAAGCCAACATACAACATTTAACGCTTGTTGTTGCATTAAAGGATGGGCGTTAAGTTTATGAAAACGAGCTGTGTAACTTGTATATCAGTTGAGAATGTTTCACAACAGAGAAATTCAGCACCGAACTGCAGATGCACATAAAAGCACAAGGTGAAATTCTATTGTTCCAAACGATTTAATGTTTTGGCTCATCATTTTCCAACTTCTCATGTCTCACTTTAGGCATAGAACTTAATGATAAATATGATAATGATAAATAGTTCTTCAGATGCAGTTCAGGAAATGCATGAGCTTTAATTCCAATTATTTTTCGCGACAAAACCCATTCGCTGCACAATGCGTTTCCAATGATATGGAATCCTCCAAATGCGAATTCGTATCGCAATTTTTTCCACTTATCGCGCGCTTTTTCGAAACATTAAAATACGCTGGTGGAACCCGACCTTAAGACGAATGAATACTATTCACCTGGAGCTGATCACTCATGCTCTGTGACAGGATGTCTCCCTCCATCCCCGTGTCGCACTGTAAGACGGCGGCCAGCTCGGCGCTCATGCTCAGCCGGGAACTCTGCGCCGTGCTGGCGCTGAGCGCCGTCTGCTGCCGCTGAGCCGGCGGATTCTGAAAAGAAGCATAAATATTATTAAGAAGCGTCTTCTAAAGTAAACACACCCTGCAGGATGTATCATAAGCATATTGCAATTGAAGGCAAAGCAGTGCAGTGAAACCTGTATTTTACAACCCCCTATTTTGGGCCCACCTGTCAGGTAAGTTTTACAAAACCAAAAATCAGCTCCTAAAGTGGATTTCGTTTTGCGTCAATGAAGTCCACGCTAGGTCTTTCACTCAGACAAAAGCGCCCATCGTTCTCCAAATGACGAGCCTTAACCAGACATTTCATTCTCTGTGCATTTTTTATTTTACTGAGCCTGTGTTTAAAGACCGCTATCATTTACCCAGCCTTGAAGGGGATTTCCTGTTTAGAAATGAAATCAATAGAAGGATCATGAATCAGATCCCATTCAATGTAAACACTGGTCAAACACACAGAAACATCCCACCATTTGGGTTATCCATTACCCATAGGCCTGAAGACCCATCTCACATGATTACACAAGAACAATCTGACATGAATCGAAATAATTCCAGAAATGACTTTTAATTAAACATTGAAGTCTGTAAATATTGTGTGAAATAACATAAATAAACAAATCAAACTGAATATTTTTTTCTTCTGTCTACTTTTAGAACAAAAGTGCTAAGCATATTACTCTTGCTGCCCATACTTGGAACTAACTGTGAACTGACTGAGTCAGTAATCTTCCAACCAGTAGATGAAATACAAACATGCAAAAGCTCATGGATCTTCTCCACTGCAGTTGACTTCACCCCATATATCAAATCATTAAATAGTGTTTTTAATTATGGTACAAGTGTCAAAGAAACGGTTACTGATTCCAGAAACACCTTCACCAATGAACATGAAAGATATATGACATTACTCAATATGACTATAGATGATTTGAATCTGGCTCTAGATGAAATAACAAACTTGAAAACTGAAGTTTCCAATTTGATTGATCATATTGCAAACAGACACAAAAGATCTCTTTTACCGTTTGGTGGAATTTTGGGGTTCCTTTTTGGCACAGCTGATCAAGCTGATTTAGATTCAATCAAAACAGATATTAAACAATTATATCAAAGTCAGATGGACCAAACAAATGTACTGAATGACATAATCTCAATCACTAATGTATCAAGAGGCCTAATCAATGAAAATATACAGAAAATTAATGACATCATTGACACAATTATCAGCCTGAATCAAACAATAAAGCACATAGGAGGCAAATTGGCACCCCTATTTTCTGCAAGGAAATTTATGTTCATGCATTCTGAATTCATAAGCCATCATACTAGGATCAATATAGTGACCAAGCACATTGCTAATGATATTAATCTAATCAGGTCATATCTGTCCACATTCACAACTGGTAAAATAACTCCCCAAATAATTGATCCCAAACATCTGAGAAAAGAACTACTTGAAATTAGTAAACAATTACCACCTAAGATAACTTTACCTGAAGATCCAACAACAAACATTTGGCATTATTATAAATTCTTGACAGCAACTCCAGTAATTGATAATAATCAATTGATCTTGATGATCAGGATTCCACTTCTTGATACAGATTCTACCATGTCTTTATACAAGGTGTACAACCTCCCAATTTATAATCCCACTATTGGAAAATCATTATCCTATGACCTTGAAGGATCCAATCTAGCCATTACCAAAGACAATAGTTATGTGACTATCTTAACAGAAGCTGAATTCATTCAATGTACTTTGGCCCAAGGCCATTTTTGCAGCTTGAACACTGCACTATATCATATTGATTACTCAAAATGGTGTCTTGCTGCAATGTACCTAAAACAAGATGA
>JBCAUI010012347.1:0-22166 GCA_038406195.1 Haplosyllis anthogorgicola | reverse complement strand
CTTAGCATCTGGCCCCAAGGTTTGAGCTAGGGTGTTGGGTCGGTCATTCCGAACCCATTCCCTTACCTTGTGCAGTATGGTGTCCTCCCTCTGTGCCTTGACCCAGTCAGTTGACTCTATAGGGCAGAATTTGGCCATGTGTACCTTGGGAACCAGAGGTTGCGTGACCTCATCCATCTCCGATTGGGAGTTTGTGCCCATTTCCCTTTGTGACTTGGCCTCAACAAGGGCAGAGGCCTCTGCTCTATCCACTGCCCCTATTCTTGCTCCATTCAGGATGCTTTTCACCCGTCAAAGTCGATAACCACTCTTTCTGTCGCCTCCTCGGGTAATGCCTCAGCCTCCATCTCTTGGGGGGTCAATCGATCCCCTTCTTTAAGTCAGCTGAGGGCACCCGCCACGGGGTTATTCCTGCCTTTTACATACTCCAGGGAGAAACTGTAGCTTGCTAGAGCTCCTACCCATCAGTGTCCTGTGGCATCCAGGTTTGGGGTAGTCATCACATACATCAGCAGGTTGTTGTTGGTTTTGACCACGAATGGTGCATGCAGGAGGTACTCCTTAAAGTGTTTAGTGACAGACCACAGGAGCGCTAGAAACTCAAGCTTACTTGAGTGATAATTCTTCTCATGTTTATGGAGCATTCGGTGGAGCTTTCCTTGGTCATCCTCCTGTTGAAGGGTAGCTCCCAAGCCGATACTGGAGGCGTCCATGTGTAAGACAAACAGATGATCCAGGCGTGCCAATTTGAGTACCGGTTCAGACACCAGCACATCCTTCAGCCTCTGGAAGGCCTCCTTGGCCTTCCGGGACAGCACAATCTTCTCCTTCTTTTTGCTGGCCCCCTCACCAGAAAGGTAACATGTTAAGGGGTGAACAATCTTGGAAAAGCCAGGTATAAATCGCCTGTAATGTCCTGCCAAGTTTGTGAATGAACGAATGGCAGTGTAGGTATCGGGCTCCCTCACCTCTAGAATTGCCTTTACATTTTCCCGGCTGGGTCAAATGCCATCATGGGATACATGATGGGCCAGATAGATTATCTCAGTCTGGAAGAACCTGCACTTCAAGGGTTTCAGGCACAACCTGTACTCTTGTAGGCATTTGAACACAGCCTGTAACTGGGTGTTTAGGTGTTCAACCTCTGTATCCAAATAGATGATCACATCATCTAAATAGATGAGGCAATAGGTTAGGTTCAACTCTCCCAGCATGTTTTGCATGCATCTTTGAAAGGTAGCTGGTGCATTGCAGAGCCCAAAGGGCATTTGCTGACACTCAAAGAAACCCAAGTTACCCACCGTGAAGGCGGTGTACTTCTGGGATCCGGGGCTCATAGGTATCTGCCAGAACCCTGACAGGAAGTTGACACTCGAGTAGTGCTGGGCTCCCACCAAGCTTTCCAGTGTCTCCCTAAGTAAGGCCTTCACCTTCATTCTTAATTTCTTGGGCCAGGCAGCCAGTCCTGATAGATCCAATGTCTCGAGGACTTTGCTTTTTCTTTCCTCCTTGGGCAACCCTGAATTTTTTGCTGCTGGCTCAAACCCTAGCTCCTTGTTGAGCTGGGTAATCATTCCTGGCATGATGTTGGTGGTCGTCACCTCATTGGCCGCAGCCACCATGGCCAACAGTGCATCTGCCTTGATGGTCTGGGGGACTGCCGTCCTGTTCTCCAGGATCACTCTGACCTGTTGGGAATTCTTTCACAAAAACTGAAAGGAGGCCCAGAGCTTAACTCCGGGCAGCAAGTGTCCCTGGTCTGCAGGCAGCTCAGTAGTGGCCACCCACAGCCTACCCTTGGAAACCTTGTGGTTGACCTTTCCCCTCACTGCCATGCATCCAATAGGGGGTAAAAGGACATCCGCATGGTTCCATACCATTTCCTCATATTCAGTAGGGTCCTTCTTCATCTCGGCTAATTCATCATCTGTCAGTTCGTCCAACTCATCCGGGTCATCCAACATCTGTGCTGCTCATTGCAGTGGCATCCTCCCTTCTTGGGATTTGGCCAGTGCTCTCTGCACCAGGAAATGCCATGTCCATAGCAGAGTAGCTACTTGGGTGTTGGCCCATGGTATGGCCAGTTTATCAATCTCACTTTCCTGGATGACTTGGACAACTCTATCTAATGTGGGGGTCCCCAGAAGGATGGGGACTCATTGAGCGAACTCAGTGTCATTCTTCAGGATGAGTGCCACCATGTCCTCATCATATCCTGCCACCCCATCCACCTGTATCCAGATGACAACATAGCCAGTGATGTCAAAGTTTGCCCTCCCCAATGCCCCTCATTGAAGACTCCCCTGGGCCTGATAGGTCAGATAATGGGTACACCATCAGGCCATGGGATGCTACGTAGCCTGGCATAATTAGGTTGATGGTGGCCCCTGTGTTGAGTACTGCGAAACAGGGTTCACCATGGTTCAGACTCTCCCAATGTTTTCCGGACCCATCCACCATCCTATAGCCTCTTCATTAACATAGGGAGTCTTGCCCCGGTGCTGCTTCAGTTTTGGCCTGGGGTCTCTGCTGGAGTGTCGACTGGCTTGGGGGCATTCAGTTTCGGTGGTACCTGAACTCCCTTGTTTGGGCTCCGAGCCCCATTTAAATAGGTTTTCTGGGCTCCTGTTTTCTCTGGACAATCTTGGATCAGGTGGTCAGGCAACTGGCAGTTGAAACAATGCCTCCACTTATCTTCATACTGATCCATGGCCTTAGCCATATGAGCATTGATGCCGTTCACCCCACCCTCGTCATCAGTCTCGCTCCCTCCCTCAGAGTAGGTGTCGCTCTCAGAGGGTGCAGGTGGTGGGGCCACCATAGCATGGTGCCCCCGGGTGTATGGGCATCTATCACCTCGATTCCTATCACTGGTACGGTGATACCTGGGGTCCAGTTGCTGGCAGGTCGTTTGCTCCTCCTGGCTTATCTCCTTGCACTTAACAATCTCTAGGAACTCATCATAGGTGTAGTCACCCAGACAGTCCTGGAGGTAGGAGAGGGCATTCTGAAGTTCAATCTTAAGTCCGCCATACAACCGATCTTTTGACATCTGCCCAACATCTTCTTCAGAGACCTTGTCAGGGTGTCCTTCTCAGATCACAGATAGTTGGTCCAAGAGGCATGCTGAGAACATTGACTTGGTCTCCCAACTCCCTTGGTGCATCACATACAGGTCCCTGATCAGTGAGTCATAATTGGCAGAAACCTTAAACTTGGTGTCTAGACAGGCGAGCACATCTCAGGTTGTCCGGCAATTCCTTAGGTCAGACATGCCGGGTATCTTCATCACAGCTCCAAATATCTGGGAGCGAACCACCATATCATTGAACCCCACATCCAGGTATGCCTGGACTGACTCTCTCCAAATAAGGTAAGCCCCTCTGCTGATGGGGCCTCTAGTTTAACATTCCCAGTCCAATGTCTACTTCTGCTTCATTCCCAGTGCCCAGACCATCCACTAGCACTGGAGGTGGCAGACCTTCCTGAGTCACTGTTGTCCCCACCCCTATTGGGTGAGGGGGAAGGGCTAGGGGGCAGCCATCTTCCTCGACATCAGCCACTCCATCCCGACTCACGGGGTCACTGTATGGGCTCCCCTTCTTCAGGTCCATCTGGGGCCACTGCTCTGGCCCATCATGCTCCAGAGGGGGCCTTACGAGGTTGACTGGGCCTCCCTCCCATGACAGCAGGCACTCAGTCTAACTCCTCCAACCATAGGGCAGCCAAGTCTGGAGCATCTGCCCCCATGAGGATATCTTCCCCCTCTGACCCAGGGTTGTCCCGAGCAGGGTTTTCTGAAGCTGACCCTCTCTGCCTCTGGTGGGAGGCATGCTCAACTGCTTCCTCTTCAGCCACTCTTGCCTGGTTGGCTCTCCTCTTCTGCTCGGCTTGGTTGTGGGCCTCAGCCAGGGCATGAGCAACCTGTTGTCTGGCAGTCATTACTGGGGTCCAGATGATGTTCAGAGACATGGTATGCCATATCCATCATTGATACCCAGCACTTAGCTGAGCCACTAACTGGGCAGCATCATCAGGTTCCAACCTCTCTCCCTGTATTTGCCACCCAAAGAATAGGATGGCTGTCCGGTCATCCAAGAACACCACTTCAGTAACCTCTGGGATCTCTGCCCTCAGTAGTTCAGCCACAACCTCTGCATTCCACAAATGCTGGATGGGTGGATGAAACTCTCCACCCCTAATGACCTTGGACACAATCATCCTGAGAGCAAAGCATTCCCTGTTGAGAGGAAATGCAATCATTGGTCCATCCTCCCATGCATGGCACATCGACACTTGGCCAGTACCCTCATGGGCTGCTGCTTGGGCCTTGGGGGTCCCCACCCTCAGGGACATCACCTTCATTGGCCCAGTAGATTTCACCAGGGGTGGGGTGTGTACCTCCACCACTGTAGCTTCTAGTTCATCTGTAGTCCCCCATGTGGTCTCATCACCAGGAGGGGGATGGTTGTCCCTGAGTATGTCCATGTGAGTCCCATCTGGGTTCATCATTGCAATGCTGCTGCCAATCCTTGCTCAATTATGTTGGGTTTATCAAGGGCACTAAGGCCCGAAAGGAAAGTTAGACTAATCTACGTCTCTTGACACTGCCAATCACTGGGATGAGTCAACTCTCAATGTAGCCACCTACGGGAGCCAGTCACCACCTACTATATGAACACCCCTAGGATGTCAAGTCCCGACCCTGTTCAGCATCACAGCACTTACAGCAGAGGTCGCGGGCTGCAGTGCTTCTATGTCCACTGAGTTGACCACCTTTTGAGATGATCACCCCAAGTGTGGGTGCAGCACTAACCCAGATCATGCTCAATCCTAAACCAGCACCCACCCAGGGACACCAAGTTTCTGTGGCGGGGCCACCCGCACTCTTTACAAACATGATTCTCACTTCTGATGAGGTGGGAACCTCGCTTCTCTGGAGGCTAGCTGCTGGTCTGAACAGTGGTGATCTGGCCACTGTACACTTACTTTAAGGGCTTTATCAGGTCACCCAACATGGTACTTGGATGCAAACGAAAACAACTAAAGGGTCCAGGCTATGGGCCTGGATCGATCAAGTCTAACAACTAAAAGACAACACTATCAATTATAATTTGAAACGTCTCACTGAGATGGATGCCTTGGGGTTGGTGCACTGATCAACCCTTTGGAGACTAAGGTGGGAGTCTCCCTCTCTCAAATGAGACACATGTTTAAATGCATTTTGGGGGTCGGTCAATATGATGTCATGACAGTGACGTCACCAACGGAGCCTTCAGAATGTGACGTAGCATTCAAAAGAACACTCCAGGTGATGTCACCATTGAGATGCATGCGCATGAATGGTGGGCCTTCTAAGAGAGTCGATCGCCCCCATGGAGCGGTTGACCCAATAGAAGGTAAAGGACACCAGCCACCTCTCATGAAATTGCATTCGACGATTGGGACAGGAGGCTACTTTTACTGGACCATGACATAAACATGAATGTGTTCATTTAGTAGCAAGATCTAGTTTAATTTCCTGTAGCACCACCAATAATCCAGGAATACACTCTGATAGAGTTACCTCTACAAGCTCTCCAGACCCTGTGTTTTATACTATTGGCTGGTTGTTTTGGTCACATGACCTTGTGCACATTCTGTTTCCCACAAGTTCTGCCAAAGTGCCGATGAAGATCTCCCACTGCTATCATTACTACTTAGATTTATTACTTTGTTACAGAGAAAAACAAAACATTTAACTTTGATTTCAATGTTTATTGTATTCACTTGAACTACATTGATGACAATTTGTATTTATTGAATATTTTGTGCAACTTGAATGATTCATTTTACATTGTGCAACTTGAATGATTCATTTTACATTGTGCAACTGTAACTTAAAGAAGCAAGCAATAAAAGGACACTCTCATTTTATCTTACTCACATTTAATGCCAACCGAAGCATAGAGTAATTCAACCAGTATTCAGACAGGAGAATCCTAACCAATGTAAGGCCCTTGGGATCCAGAGACTCAGGTAAAAGCCAAGTGAAGTAAACATCAAACCATTAACAGCTAATCCAGCAACACACATACACCCTGAGTTCCTACTCTACCAGCACCAAAGAAACAGTAAAGGAACTCATCAGTGGATGTTACGATGTGGGTGCTTCTGCACCTGGCTGCTCACCTGTTGGTATGGTATGCAACTAGAAGCTTGGCATCTTGCTGCCCACCTGGTGGTGGTGATGCACCTTGAGTGGATGCTCTTGGTTGTTCAATTTGTTATGGTGCTGGTGCTGCTGGAGCGGTTGCTCTGGGCTATGTACCTGATCCTCCTGGTTGGGGATCCTGGCTGAACACTACCACTGGATTCATTTTTTGGCATTTCTCTTGTTCAAGCAGCTTTTGGCATTGCCTCTCCTTCTTGGATGCTTGATCTGGATCCTCAACAAAAATTATGTTTGCTGAAGTTGTCCATTAAATTTCTCCCTTTTTCTGTCTTCAATGTTTCTCCATCAAACTTACAAGTTTGCCTTGAAGCTAACCTGTTGAGCACAATTGAACAAGGTTTATTTTAATTATGTTATTTTATGAATTTTAATTGATACTGTACATGACTAAGACCATTTATGTTGAATATTTCATGATAACATGTGCTTAGATGTACTATTATTGGACAATGTGTGACTTAGTTTTATATTGCTGAAACCACGGTAACTAATATGATTGATGATCACTTCCTGCAACAGCAATTAGCATATACAAACATAATAGGAATGAAGGGAATAGGTGGCGGTTGATATCAAAGAGATACACAAAGCTATTCACTTACCCTATTCTTAATTTGTGTGTAGAGCCATCACTTTGTTTACTGCCTGGGTATTGTCCTTGTTGGACATGGGGTGCATCAGGGTGTTGCTGATGCTGCAGGAGATGTTTGTTAGTGCTTCTCCTGACTATTGTCTCTAGAATGTGGCACTTTATGGCCTATTCAGCTGGAGCTGAATGCTGCATTGCCTCTGGGGTGTGAGTTTGTTGGCACACCCACCTGGTTTATCAGCTTGGCTGCTGAATCTGCTATCTGAGCAAATATGGGATGTTTGCACAACTGCTGCCTGTGGCCTGTCTGGTGCTCACTGCATGTTTGATACACTGGTAACACTGAGAAACTTATAAGTCTCTCTCTGTGGGCTTGGGATGTTGGCTCCTAGTTGAAATGCCTCTCTTGTCAAGCACACCTCTCCTCCTGGTCTCCTTCTACTGCTGATTAGCTTCTTCATGTGAATTTAGCCAATTTTCACTGTAATTGATACAGTTTGTAGGTAAGTCATGGGTTTTGGTCAAATTTTGCAGGCTTTCTCTTGAATCATTGACTTTACTTGTGTTTTGGTAGAGTTGGATCTGTTTAAAATAAGTTCAATCTGAAAGTGATTTAAATATCATGCTATTCTCATTGACTTCTGTTTTCCTTAGACTTTCCTTCCTTACAGAATCCTTGTGTTAATACCCAAATGAATTCTCCACCAAAACTATGAGTGCTCCTTACACTGATTTAGTCTGAGTATGCAAGGGGCCCATAACAATGGTTGTTGATGATGTCATTTTCCTTGGCTTTTAGTTAAACTGTGAGTCTATGGAATTGCAAGGGTCTTATGTCCACAAGGAATTACTTTGTCTTACTGTTGATATATTACTCTGTGCTTTGGCATGCATTTAATGTGAGTAACATAAAACAAGAGTGTCCAGTAATATTTACTATTGAATGTGAGTGTCCTTTTATTTGATGCTTCCTTAAGGTGTGTTACAGTTGCACATTAATAATCAGAGTTCCAACTGGATGTCCTTTTCATAAGTTACAAGTTCACCAAATATTTCTAAGTTTGATAAATACAATCAATAGTCATAAATACATGTTGTAAGTTGTAAGTAGAGTATTCAAAATGTTGGTAGAAGTGAAAAAGTAAATCTGAACAAATGAGAGAATGAACTGAACATTTAACAATAGGTTAGACTTTTATATAGGAATAAGCTTAACTGTTAATTGGTTAGTGACTTGAGTGTGAGAACATCTCAGGCAAGCTGAGCTGCTATTGGTAGAGCTATTGCACATGCCTTACTGTATATGCCACTGGGCTGGTATCTAGTGGGGATTTCCCTTAACTAAACTTAAGTGGGAGCTTAGTGCTCCTGAGGTGGATCTATTACAAGTTAACACTGACATACTGTATTAACCAAATGCACATTTATTATGATAAATGGGACTGTTCATTATTCGTTGAAGCAAAGACAAGAGGCCTCAAACATTTTAAATCATACAGTTTAAATGTTCAAAATGTTCTTTATCCAATGAAGTTAGGGACACAGATTACAACTATGGATGTTATTTTGGCATGGTAACCATGCCCTAATAATGTTATGATCTTCCTTTGCTTGATATGAGATAAATAAAGGATTTGACTAAACATGGTAAAGTGATTAAAATGCAATAAATAGGCATAAAGCATACTTACCCTTGTGGTCTTGTGACCAGTTGCCAGGCAACTTCCCTTCTTCTCCAGTCTGATTGACCATATGGTGAAGAGTCCTAGATTCCAGCATTGGTGGGAGATTTAAAATCTTACATTCATAGTAAAATGAATGGCAATTCTTTCTTTGATTTATTCAGCACGTGCACTAATATTTTGACATTTTTTAAATTGAGGGAGACCAATACTTTACCTTAGACACATCAAAAATGGGTAGCATGTACATGACAAATATAGATTTGAAATCTAGTTCATAACTATGATTGAATTATATTCAGCAATCAGCTGAATATAATGTGACATGTATTATTCTTAATAAAATACTTTATATTATAATGTACACATTGTAATTTTATGAAACACTTTATACAAAATTATGACTTCACTTTTAACTAAGTTTCAGAAGTATTGAACATATTAAAATCAGATTTGGATATGGGTTTCATTGATGTTGGAACAAATATAGGTGTTTACACAATACCAGTAGCTAAACTGAAAAGAAAGGTAAAATTATTTCAAGTCATTAATTTTATTTTTCAGCAATATTTATTTTGTTACTAATTCAATTGTAGATTAAGTTCTATTGATTTATTTCTGAAACCAATTTCTATTACGAACATTGCTGTAATTTGTTTTATCTTTTGTTAGGTTGTAGCAGTTGAACCCAATTTAGAAAATATAAGAATACTACACGAATCTGTTCAATTGAATAATGTTTCAAAGTACATAACCCTCATCAACAATGCTATTTCAAATAGAAGAGATGGGGCAAAACTAAAGGTATATAAATTCAATTGAATTACATTTAAATCTGAATAAATAAAAAGCTATGCTTATAATTTATTAATTTAATTGGCATTTGCTTTAGCTAAGCAGCAATAACCAAGGAGACACCAGAATTGTTACTGCTGATGAAACATGTAAAATAAAAGAATGTGGACATAGCATAGAAACAATCTTGCTGGATGATCTATTAGAAGTTATTACATTTAAGAAAGCAGTTATGAAAATAGATATACAATCTTTTGAACATAAAGCCTTTGCACATTCAAGTAGGCTGATGAACAATGTTGACATTACAGATATATATATGGAATGGTCAGAAATGGCCAAATATTTTTTATCATCAAATGCCAGCAACAGTGACAAGACAATGGTGCAAGATATGATTAGTATGTTTCTTAAGAGGGGGTACATTCCTCATTATCGTAAAAAAATAAAGAAAAGTTTAAATTTGGGGAGATGGCAAAATTGGCCTTCACATATAGTGTGGAGTCGGAAAATTCAGTAAAATAGAACTCAGTTTGTGATAGCTTATTTCATTTAGATTCAAGAAAAATTGTAACAGTCAATATCTTTTTACCCACAGGTAATATCAATTTTACAATTTGAATTTGTGTATGCAAGTCAAAAATAAAATAGTTGATATCTAACCTCACTTTATTGAATGCTGCTATCATGACATGTTTGCTGATGACTCACTTTCTTGTAAACTTAATTAACATATTAATATTAAATACAGATTCATTATGTTTTAATGTAAAGCTTGTCAACTTGTATGGATTTAACTTTAAAATCTAAAGATTTATGTATTCCTTTCCAAAATGCATGGTTTTGCCAGTCATCAATAACTGATCAACAATTGCAGCTTCAAATTATATATTTATATTGATTTCTAGATGTGACTATGAATAAGAAGTACATTAGCAACTATTCCACTCAATGTTCAAGTAAATAAGGGATTGAAATCTTGTTATGTATTGTAAAACAGTGTGTATGTTGCTGCTACAATGGATCAACTATTTTGTAACTTAAGAGATGATCAAAGGGATGACCTAGCACAAGCAATGATGTAGATGCTCCTTACTGAAGTTTCTTAGATACTTTGATTGCCCTATATAATGGGATGTCCTTGCCATTGTTAGACACTTCTTTAGTGGAACTTTGTAGAAGAAATTAGCCATATTCCCCCAAAGAAATGGAAGACCCTACACATAAGACAACACAGCTGGAACCCACTCCAAAGACACTAAAATAGAAAACCATTAGGGAAAGTAATGGCACACAAGCCAAACTGTAAATTAGGACAATAAGGAGAAACTATAAGATAGGAACATTTTCTTAAAGACTAAAAGAGATAACTAGCCTACTTAGCCTAACCATACAACCACCAGCTGACCCTAGTTTACACAAGGACAAATCAGATAATTAATAAGAATTATTTTATGCCCTCAAGATCCCTAGTAGAGCAGACTGAAGACACAGGTGATACCCCCTGAAAAAGAAAAGGAGGACAACAACTCAGAAGAAAGCATTTTAGAACCCTCTAGTGGCAGTGAAAGAGACTTAGATACCCCAGTAGATTCACAGGACAATGTATCATTTAAGCCTCCAGAAACAGCCATCACAACAGACTCAGGAAAGTCTTGAGACCCCAATAAACACCCAACAACCACAAACATTACAGGCTGCAGGGGAGTCTCCTACAGACTATAAAACAAACACTTCAGTAGTAAAGACAAAAGTGGCAAAAAAGACACACTTCTACAACTATTATTCACACTCCTGCCACCTAATGTAGCACTGGTGGAATTACAACAACAATCACTATTACTGCCTCCATGGCACCACAAGGACCACACCAGGAGGGACAGAAACTGTAGCACATCCCCAGGCCCTTTAAAGTAGAGACTACAAAAGCTGCCACTGTTACAGCTTGTTCTAAAACAGCTATAACAGTATCAAAAACATTGTTAGAAGACTTAACCCTTAGAATGCCTACCACAGAATTTATCATGTACCCAATTCCACAAATATCCTATTTCACCAATATTGGACAGACCTGATGCCCAGATACTCTGATAGTGAAAAAGCCTTTCCATACAAATACTTGTTTGTAACATTATAAAATGAATAGAAAATGCTTTATCTAACATAAACTGGTTGAAATAACCCACAGTAATATATCTGATGTGCTGTGGTCGCCACCATATTTTTCTGGCTATTTTTTGGTCAGTTGGCAATGCTTAGCTGGTGCCACTAGTGGTAGCACTTTGTAAGCACTGCTCCATTGGTGACAGCCTAGTGGCACCTGGCTGGGAATCTATTTATAGAATCAATGCCCAGTTACCACATGTGTGGATGCGCAGGGGAAGTATTTGATGTGACATCATCCAAAAGGGTGATGTCATCACATTGCCCCTTTAAAACACAGCGGTATGTACCAAAAGTGCCTTTGCCTCCTTAGAGCTACTAGGATAAGGACCACCAGCACAACCCTAATTCTGCAAGCAGCCACTACCTTAGTGGTGTTCAATTGTTACCCTTGCCTTAGCCTCCTTGTTTCTACCATGTGGCAGCCATAGCTGCCACTCTCTTAGCATTATTACTCAATTCAGTTGTGAACAATGCCCTTTTGCCATAGCCAGTAAGTGGCTGAAAGAGTAGTCACACTCGGCACTCACATTATTAGCAGTACATGATGACTGTACATCACATTTCTGGCATACCTGGGTGAGTGCCAAATGGTTTAATGGCTTATACTCATGAAAGATGATCTGATTAGTGGCCCAACAGAGGGCCACCATAGTCACAATACACCTTTAAGCACCAGTGCCTGAATAGGGTGCTAGCCAGCAGTGCCTTCTGAGTGTTCTGCATGGTTGTCGACTGGAGTCTCCCAGGTGAATAGTGAGGAGCTCCAATTTAGGACTAACATCACATTAGGATGGGTATATTGTTCATTAGTTAGTCTGTATAATTTCTCTTCAAGGCCTTAGTGCCATTTATTACCCAATGTTAACTAGTAGCATTGCCAAGTGTACATGTTATGGATGGGACTCCAGTGGAGGAGCATACTGTGGTCTGCCCAGCTGGCAATGCTGAGGATGCCACCAGCCAACCAATGCAGACAACCTGGAGGAATGGGTTGTCAAACCAGTAGTAGAAGGTGGAGTGGCTGGAGCAGGGATGGCTGCTCTCCTGGCATGTGAAACTCAGGCTGGAAGAGTACCGCACAGTCGCACCAAGATGATAGACAATATGCAATATGTGTGACAGTGCAGGAGCTGGATAGGAATGGAAACCTGATCGACCCCACCCAGCATGTCTTGAATGATTAAGTGGTGTTAGATCTACTTCTTGGAGATGCAATCAGGTAGACCAAGGTCATCACCTTGGAAACCATCCCTCACAGTTTGTGATGTTCTTCAGGTGAAGGGTGTTGAATGAGGGCCTACATTCTAGCTACAGCTAGCTACATTCCTATGCCTCAGCCAAAGGGACTGGATTGGCCATGTCATGGAGCTGATAATAATAATGGTCTGCCAAGCTAGGCACTTGGTTGCCATGGCTAGAGCTAATGGTCATACTCAAGGAGTGCTTAGAGGGTTGAGAAATCTGGCCAGGGTGATCCAAGGGGTGTTGAGATGCCTTTGCACACCTTCCCTACTGCCAGTGGCTAAAGATGATGTGGCAGATGCACTAGTGGGTGCAGCCTCCCCCCACTCCAGTGGCAGGGGTTGACAAAGACAATCACCCAGAACATAGAGCCTCAGCTGCCAGCCAAGCTATCCCTTCTCCTAATGCTGGAAGGGGTAGGACTGCAGGGTAGAGGAAAGGGTGACCTCACTGTCAGGCCTCACCAGTGATACCCAGACTGCACTGAGACTGGGCATCACTTTGTGCAAAGGACATTGAAGATGGTTATGACTCAGATGCCTTGTGCTCCTCCTGTTCCTCTGTTGACAGCCATAGGAGCCGTGGGGGTCAGTGGTGCTATTGCAAACTGAACATCCTGCAGCTGAAGGTGATCAGAGAGGACCATGCTGGCAAGTTCCTCATTTGTAGGAACATAGTGCAGAGCAACAATGTCATAGTTGACCCTAATGTACTGAGGACCACCATTATGTCAGCCATCATGAACTTGCCTGGTGCCACTTCCATCACCTCTGAAATGATGGTGGATATGATGATCCAGTGGCTAGGTCATTTTTATGGGGTATCAAGTAATTATGACCAAACACTTCAGGACCTCTATGCCATGCATCAATATTCTGGAGAGAGTTTCAGTGATCATGCAGGCCACATTCTTGACAGGGTTGAGCTGATGCACAGCTGCTTCCCTGAGAACTTGCAGAGGCAAGAGGTGAACCACATCTGCAAGGAGTGCTTGCACAGTGCTCTGAAGAGTGACCTACACCAAACAGTGTCTTATCTCCAGGACAGGCTGGATGAACTCACATTTGATGAGTTGCTCAACAAAATCAAAGTCAAAGTGGGGGACAACAGTTACTGGGATGACAGTAGACATTGCAACCAGAAACCCTGGGGCTGCTCAATGGGCAAGTGTCATATAGTCTTACTGGCACCACCACTGCCAACCTCGTCTGATTTGGAGAGGGATTCCAGAGTCTCAGAGGAGGAAGACAAAACCTCATCCCTTTTGATGTCTGCCTGACTTGAACTGTTAAGGATTATGAAGACAAGAAGCACCACTGCTTTGCCTGTGGGTCCAACAAGCATCCAGACAAAGAAGCCTACCAGAAGTGTTTAAATGGTGAGGGGGCCCTCAGGAAAGGAGGTTGGAATCCCCCAAAGGAGAGTGCTGGGCACTCCCAGACCAAAGCCTCTGACTAGAGTTGTGCCATGGTCACACACCCTTCATTAACCAGGATGCCATTGGTAGGTGGGTGCAGAGAGACACCATGGGCTGTTTGAAAGTAGATGGGGAATCCTGTCTCATGTTAATTGACAAGGGATCCACCATCAACCTGGTGATGCCAGACTATGTAACTAGTGGAGGCTTCCATGTCTACCCACTCTCTGACCTCCATGCCAAGGGAAGGGTGGTCATAGATGGCATAAGGGGGCAGTGCTCAGAAGTCATGGGCTATGTTGTGATCTGTATCCAGGTAGATGGCATGGCCGGTGATTAGTTCCTTGACTATTTTGGTGGTACTAGTACTAGAGGAACTCAGTATGCTGCTGGGTTAACTGTACTATTAATACTTGGGGTTTACTTCACTTGGCTTTTACGTGAGTCTCTGAATCACAAGGGCCCTACATTGGTAAGGATTCTCCTGTTTCAATATTGTCTTTGGTGTCGTAAGAAGGTATTTGGGAGTACACAATTTTTTTTATGGCAATAGGCCATGGGAGGCACCAGAAGGCATGATACAGGATATTACATCACAACAGGGGTTTGGGCATGGGCAGTAAGACTTTTGTGTACCATGTGACCTCAAAATACTATAAATGATGACTCAAGAACATTCCAAAATACACAACCTAGCTGACATTCACTGGGTGTGTGTGCACTTCCTCAGGTAAATAATTATTAATTGCTCTATGTCAAACATTTGGGATTTTATAAACGAATATTAAGGGGAATAAGAGTGAGGGAGAGATTAACCATGCCTATGATTTTCTAAATAAGTAGCTATTTTACTGGGAGTTAGGGAGGGGATTTTTGGCATTGCATGCTAAATAAATTATTAAACGATTGTTGCTGTCACTGGACAGGGTGTTTCCTTCATACTACCAACCAGATGCTTGCAAATAAAGATCAACCAGAAGCTTCACTGTTGATGCTTTCTTCCTGCAGTGCCCAGAGCACAAGTATGGAATACTCACAATGAATATCAATAAAGTGACCCTGTGACAATTGACACCCAATGTGCCGATCTGCAGAAACATCAACAATGGGGTTAGTTGCACATTGACAGAGCATTGGTTCCACCAGATCGTGGGTGAGACGGGAAGAACGAGATGAAGACTGTCACTTACGGAGTAACAGTTGACTATCCAGTAGGGTGACAAGAGGCCTACCAGTAGGGAGTCCCAGAGGCTGTAGAACATTCAACTACCGGTATCCATACCATGTAGTCATCAGGTTCACCTACCCTCAAGGCAGGTGAATGGTCCCATTTATCGTATAATATTTAGTGCTACTTGTAAAGTAGATCTGCCCCCGGAGCATTAGCTGCAGTAGTATCTTAATCCATCACTATGTAGCAGCACCATACATGTGCAGTACAGTGTGCATGTTAGTTAACCTATCACAGCTCAGCTTAGCTGAGATGTTCTAGCACCTGAGCACCCACCAATGAGCACCTAGCATATACTTGTATAAAACCCATTGTAATTAGGGTTCAGTGTTAAAAAAATAATAGAATAGAATAATAGAATAACTTCAAGAACATACTCAACACAACTTATTCAACTTACACTGTATTTATGACATTTTGTTATTTGTATTTATTGAACTTAGAAATATTTTGTGCAAGTCGAACGTTCATCATTTATGTTATCCATGCAACTTGAACTTGAAATGTGTATTCACTATATGTGCAACTGCAAAATATATATGCAAACAATAAAAGGACTTCACATTCAAAGGAAGCTTCACTGGACACTCTCGTTATTGTTACTCAAGGTAAGTGCATGATAAAAGCACAGAGTAATAGATTGACCAGAGGTAGATCTCAGCAGAACCCTTACTGACGTAAGACCCTTGGATCTGTGTATATATTGCAAGTGAGACAATTACAAATATTCCCTGTACTCATCTGCACCAAGCCCCACGTAGTAAGGCAGGACAGTGTGCCGAAGCGAGGTCATACCACTCAGTACCGCGACGCACAAACTGTAACACAGTAGTAGGAACTTCGCACTAGGCTCACTGGGGTCACGTAAAATGTGTAGCTTCACCTCTCTAAACCATAGGTATGTTATTGCCTTTGTAGCTAGGCTCACTGGGGTCACATAAAACGTGTAGCTTCACCTCTCTAAACCATAGGTATGTTATTGCCTTTGTAGCTAGGCTCAATGAGGTTACCCACGCTTCATAAAAAGTTTCGATTGCGTTTTTTCAACAAGCTGTCTCTGTCACGCAAAGCAAATATTATTCAATTAATATTTATGGTGTTCTTGTGCTAGTCGCTGTAAAAGCCTTTGTTGTGCTGTTGGTTCGGTTTTATTAGCACATGTCGGTTGTCATTCTAGACGTTTTTACAATCAGTTGAATTACATTACACTGACGGGATGAACATTGCCTGGTGATCAGGAAAAATTGAACTTGGTGCTTTTTAAGCGAAACTGGTCATTATTGTCTGTGAAATTACGATTTTTGAGAACTTCCCTGGGTGGCCAGAAAAGCCCACGAGGAAGGTCTCTTGAAGGGCAAAAAAAGGGTAACCAGTTGCCCCACAAATGTTCCCTGTTCCTTCAAAAAGTTAAATAGTTTTTTTTCCGTTTGATTTGCGATATGTTAGGAGGACCACTTCTATCTATTCTTGATAATCCAGATTTCAAAGTGCGGCGGAAAATGTGATCCAAACTGTAAAATCCAAAGAGCCCAAGCTTCACCACAAGCCTTTAATGGACTGACAGTTTTATTTCATTAAGTCTTTTTATTCGGTTTTCATTTTTGGATCATTCGTTCCAATTACTGCAATCCACATCCAGGACGACAACCATGGCAACTGACGTCATGTAATAACATTGAAAAAGCTACTTTGTGCATGGAAACAAGTTGCTGCAGGAAACTGTTGTTAATTAATTGATATTGTAGATCTGGAAATAGATTGGCTGCACCATATTGATGCCGTTCCATCCAGTGTTCTGTTGATTGTCGGAACATCTGGATGATGAATATCCGTCGGCGCGGGATGCTATTGTTCAGAGTGGAATTGACGAGGCGGGAAAAAATATTCAATAAAAGCGATAATCGCTGTCTGGTGGTACAGATATTTTGTTTCTTAACAATATCGAGTCTCTCAAAGACGGGTACAGTTTGGAGCTGAATGTATTGGTCGTAATGTTAAGTTAGTTGCTATCTCGAGAGTTCACTTGTAAAGTGCAGTTCACGCCTCTTTAACTTCCCAACCAGGAACTCACCTGAGAACTCACCCAACCTTGGCGTGAGCTATCCCTCAGGTGATCCATGTAGGGCTGTGTCGTCCTGTCCTCCCACATACGTTTGGTTTCAATTTTACATTCTTGGTATGGTAAGACTGTGATTTACTGAGACACTGCTTAACATCTCTACTGTGTCCTACTGGTACCAATTTTACACCTTGGTATGATTGCAAAGCTGTGATTTACTGAGACTTTATGCCACGTCTCTACTCTGTACGGGAATCGAACCCAAGGGGCTCACAGAATAATCTACAATTATTTATTGAATATTGTGCATTGGTGTCATACGTTTTTTGCTACGTTTGGCTGGATGAGGCACAATTCTGCGATTACTTGGAATAAATCACAGAAAAGTCTATTATCGTTTTTGTGTCTGATTGTTTGTACCTGCAGTGTACTGTTCGACGAGGTTTCCTGTCGATTCTCTAATTAATTGGAAGACTCGCCTGAGCCTGAGGCAGTGTGCTTCATAGAACGATAATCACGAATACAAGCCTAGAGGACGAGAGTTTAAGATTTCTCCTCAACTTAACTTGTTGTAAAGAGGTCAAGCTACACGCCGCATCTGTACATCTATGTTTAAAGTAGTGAGGCCAAGCAACACGTTTTGTCCGTATCTAAACCAAATAGATACGTCACATGAATCACTAGATTCTACGTCGGCAGTGAACGCAAGGTAGTGAGTTACTCGGCGACGTTACATTCGATGTGTCTGACGTAGAGTGCTGAGAAGACGTGACGTGCAGCTTGGCGTCGCTATCCGTACGTCATGATGAAGTACGTTAATCTGAAGGAGTTGTCCAGAGTAAATAGGGTGGTGGTTAATTGAGTCAATCAGCGTGACGGAAACAGGGACGGACCCGTGTTGAAGAGGTGCGCACAGCACGTTCTGTCACACATACAGACACTACACAGGGCTTATATCCGTACTCATAGCGAACCACATCTCCTTATGAAGCCACAGCGGATTCTTTGCTCACAGTGACCGGCACACAGGGACAGGAGTCGTGGCTGAGTGGTGAAGAACGTTCGGCTCCCACTCAGAAAGTCGAGAGTTCGAGGCCCACCGCAGCCCGATTCTGGAGAGACGGGTTCTGAGTTGTAGCCTCCGCTCTATGTCTGAATCTGGGTACAAGCTGCAGGTAACACTACAATAGACACCAGAGATTCGGACCAAAGCTCGTTTTATCCATAATCATAGCAAATTACACTCATCCTGATAAGCCCACAGCTTATTTAAAGATGACACTGCCCGTCAGGCTGCAATACAGAACATTAGGATTGGAAGAGCAAAAAGGTCGACGAATAAAACCGCAAATACGCAAGAAATTACGTTTTTATAAAAAGTACCTGTGTCAAATTTTGCACAAATTGAGATGGAGTAGACATTTAATGGTATTTGGAATGTTTTCTTTGTATCCTCTCTATGGCCTGTATAATTTAACCCCCCTATGGGCAGGCCATTCTTTACATAACATAAAGAATAGGAACTTCATAGCTGAAATAGAATCACCATGAAGGAGAGTTGGGATTTGGAACCAATTTTATCCATCATATTGTTATTTTTGCGCAGTGAACCACTGAATGATGATCGACGTGTTTTCAAAGTGACCTTAGAGAGTCGTAGAGAACCGAGGTGGATTTTAGAGAGGTCAAGCTGCCGTTTTACGTCAACTTGTACGTGTCAGAAGAGTTCTGAATCACCAGATTCCACCACAGCAACGAACGTAACGTCACCGATTTACTCAGTAGCGTAACGTTCTGGATATGTTATTTATTGAAATTTAGAAATGGATATGTAATTGTGATGTGCTATCTGGTAATGCACTTCTTTGATTCAAATTTCCGTTTAAAATGCGCAATTTTACACGTGTACGTACGGGTGCGGGAAAAACGTGCAGCTTGACCTCTCTTTACATTTCATCTGAGGCGGATAAAACAGCGAGTCTCGTTGAGGCAGAATTGCTGTCTGTATCATTGATGTGGCAGAGCCTGACGGAGCCTTATTGAGGGTAGTTTTATTATGCAAGATAAAAAAAATGTGTGCTGCTTTAAAAAAATGTTTTTGATGGCAACCCTTGCAGTCCCTAATTTGGGGGCCAGTGCGCAACCATTTGTGGGACCACTGGTAACCCTGTTTTGGACTTCGAGGGGCTCTTCCCATAGGTTGTAAAGCCAGGGGTGTATCGAGTCACCTCTGAGTGCAACGCCTGAATAGCAAGGCTGTCTTGGGACCTCACATGCATCAGTCAGGAGTCGAACTCTTGATGGAGTGGTGAGCTGCTCAGTGAAGCGTGACCAAAGCAGAGTAAAGTTGTCTTCTTAATTAATTAGTATTGATTGACACACGGACCTTCGTTTTTGAGGATCGTTTTTGGCTCATTTGGCATATGCCAAAGAGCCTATAGAATCATGAAGTGTCCGTCGTCCGTCGTCATCATTTTCATTGTCGTTGGCATTGTCATCTGTGCACAGTCATCCTGAGCACACTATTGATCATAGAGACTTCATATCATACAAACATATGCACCTGTGTCCCTTCTCAAAGCCTAGCAAAAATTATGTTCCTGTGACCTTTATCCTCAAATTGGCAGCCATATTTGTATTTTTCTTTGAACCTTATTTGTGGACACACAGGTAAAGATACAGACTTCATATTTTACAGTCATATGCATCGATATACCCTCTTTATTTCCTGTGAAAATTACATTGATGCTACTTATATTTCTAGTTTGACAGCCATATTTGTGTTTTTTTTCATTGGTCACATTGGAAATTTGATCCTAGACATTTTGTATCCTTGTGATATTGTGACCTAAATTGCCATAAATATTTTGATAATGCCACTGAGCTCAGGTCCATCTGGACCTATTTTAGTTAAAGGAAGAGAGATGAATAATAGATGAACCACTGAGATCGTGAATCTGGTGCAGTGGCTTGGTACAACCAGTTCTCGGTCCATCACTGAAGTTAAGCAACCGCAACCTCGGTTAGTGCTTGGATGGGCGACCGTACAGTAAAAGGTAACCATGCAAGGAAACTGAGTAGACCTAAAATCCAAAATAGGAGTGCCAGTCATTCCCAAATGGCCCAAGAATAGGTGACTGCGACAGTTGCCACCAAATTGAACTGCAAATATCTTTATTATTTCCGACATGAAGGCGACGATTGAACTGGTTTTCTCGTCTCGGCCCAGGTGGGACAATGACTGAGATATTTTGGATGCATTGTTAACGCTTCTGCAGATTTGTCACACATTACATTTACATTTCCTATCGAGGGTCCATACAAGGAGGAAGATTGGATGGAAGGGATGGAGAGGTCAAGCTGCCCGTTTAACGTCAACTTGTACGCGTAAGAAGAAATCACCAGATTCTCTCTCAGCATCGAAAGTTTGTCGAAGTCTGTGTCGAGTCACTCGGTAACGTTACGTTCATTGGTGAGGGTAATCTGATGATTTCCAGTGACCTATTTCGATAGTTTAAATTACATTTTCTAAATGCACCATTTTAAACGTACAAGTAAAGGTACGGAGAAACGTGCAGCTTGATCTCTCTATTAATCGTACACGTACAGGTACGGAGGAAACGTGTAGCTTGACCTCTCTATTAAACTTACACGTACAGGTGCGGAGAAAACGTGTAGCTTGACCTCTCTATTAAACGTACACATACAGGTACGGAGGAAACGTGTAGCTTGACCTCTCTATTAAACTTACACGTACAGGTGCGGAGAAAACGTGCAGCTTGACCTGGCTGTACATGAAGAAGTACTAGTTAGTCATCCCTTGATGGATTTCTACCAGTTCTAACCCCCCCCCTCCGACGTCCCCTCTCTCCCACCAGAGAGGCTGGCTTTGAGATGATTACCATTTGTCTTATTAGTTGTAATCCTCCTGCAGCAAATGTCACCGACTCTCGGCCCGCTCCTCAGTGTGACAAGCCTCTGTCATGTCACACTACTCCACTTGTCTAGGGCCGGATAAACTGCGCTAGCCTTGCCTCATCAAAAACAAAGGACTTCTGGTCACTGTGTGTTAGCCTTGTCTCATCTAAAACAAAAGGATTCTGGTCAATGTGTGTTAGCCTTGTCTCATCTAAGACAAAAGGCTTCTGGTCACTGTGTGTTAGCCTTGTCTCATCTAAAACAAAAAGGCTTCTGGTCACTGTGTTAGCCTTGTCTCACCTAAAACAAAAGGATTCTGGTCACTGTGTGTTAGCCTTGTCTCATCTAAAACAAAAAGGCTTCTGGTCACTGTGTGTTAGCCTTGTCTCATCTAAAGCAAAAGGCTTCTAGTCACTGTGTGTTAGCCTTGTCTCATCTAAAGCAAAGGCTTCTGGTCACTGTGTGTTAGCCTTGTCTAATCTAAAACAAAGGGCTTCTGGCCACTGTGTGTTAGCCTTGTCTCATCTAAATCAAAAGGCTTCTGGCCACTGTATGCTAGCCTTGTCTCATTTAAATCAAAAGGCTTCCGGTCACTTTGTGATAGGTTTGTCTCAACTACAACACTTGTTAGCTTTGTTCCATCTAAAGCAAAGTGCTTCTGGTCATATTGTTAGTCTTGTTCCAACTGATATAAATTACTTCTAGTCACATCCAGCAACGTAAAAAAGCAAAGTGTACAGAAGCGTTATGTTTTAGATGGGACAAGCTTAATGGTGTTGTCGACTAGCATCAATCGGTGGTGAGGCGGAGTGAATGCAAAGAGCAAGCGAAAGCTTAAAGCCATTTCTATTAC